>JBAGKO010186519.1:0-15594 GCA_037177275.1 Acacia concinna
TGTTTTATCACAAATTCCAATATTTTTGTTAACCCAATAACTCACTTGGGAAAAATTAATTATCATCACTTAAATAACATCCCTTATTTAATATTGAAGTTTTTAAGCCTGAAAATTGTTAAATTACAAATCATCACTTTCTCCAATAATCTATATCAATTAAAATTCTGAAAATACCTTCATCAACTTAAGTAAATCATTTTTACCCAAAATTACTTGATAAAAATATCATTTATGGAATTATTTATAGACATGTTTTAAAGAAAAATAATTATAAAATCACTAAATAACCAAATGATAAAACTAAACCGATTAAAATTAGTAACTAATTATCCTTTACAGTTTTATAGACATCTATTCACAAAACTCAATCTTGCTCAAAACTCTAACCCGAAAATATTCTTTAATCATAACAAAATTACTACCATGTGAAAGAGAAAATTATTTAGAACAGTTTTCATGAAGGAAGTTTTGTGATTTGAAGATGTTTTACCTGTCAAAATGATCTGATAAGTGAAAACGTAGACTGATAAAAATGACCACTGTTCCAAAACCACCTCTCTCTCTCTTCTCCTCTCTCTTTCTTTCTCTCTTTCTACGGAAAAATTGCAGAAATGAGGTGAGGAGTGTGTGTGGTGTATATATATATATAGATAATTTTATTTATTTATTTATTATTATTATTATTATAATACACACACCTCACGCAATCATTCACACACTTCACCTAACACCCACTTTCACTATACACACACACACAATCATTTCATTCCTTTCATCTTTATTTTATTTTATTATTATTATTATTATTATTTTAAAATTTCTCTTCTCTTCCTTACGGCACCTTTCTCCCCTTTTTTTTTTTTATAAAATTAATACTCCCCATCATCATTACTTCTAAATTATTTATTATTATTATTATTTTATTATTTTATTATTTATTTATTTATTTATTTTTAATTATATTATTATATTATTTATTATTATTCTTATTATTTTAATAATAATACTACTCTCCCACTTCCACAATAATTATTACACACACGCACACTTTCATATTTTTTTTTATTATTCCTTCACCATCATAATGTCTGCCATTATTATTATTATTATTATTATTATTATTATTATTTATAAACATAATAATAATATATCATTATTTTCTATATTTTCATTACACTAATTTATTCACTATTACCAACTATATTTTAAGTAAAAACATTTTGTCTAATAATTGTAAAATAACTCTATTTACCATAATTATTATCTTATTTTATGTATTTTAAATAAATCATTTATTATATAAAAAAAATTATGTCTTAATTATAATTAAATCCTAATAAAAATTAGGATGTTACAATATACAACAGCCAGCAATTGTACGTAAAACATATCATATCAGATCAGATCAAAGGTCGAAATAGAACTGCAATTTAATAGGAGCAACTAGAAAATTTAAAAAGATAAAACATTTTCCAAGAGAGAGTAGAACAAATCGAATAGCTAGCAAAACACCCATGCAAGCCAATGTGTGAACTACACACGCTACACGTACCATAAGACCTAACCAACCCGTACGACCCACACAAGCAACGACGGACGCAGATGACAATATGACAGGGATGAAATGATAAATCAACAACAAAGAGTGGAAAAGGAAGGTAGAGGAGCTCGAACACCTTCGTCACAAGTATAAAACTTAGCTTTCTAGAGTTTTACGAAGTTTCAAATGACGATAAAAAAATAGGTATGTTTGATATATAAACAGAGTATATAGGGCGGTTTCTATGATGAAACTGTCATATATATAGTATATGACGATTTTTAAATTAACAACTGTCGCATATATGTCGCATATATGTCACATATATATGACGGTTTTATTAAACAATTGTCATATATTATATGATTTTTTAATAAAAAATAGGCAATTATATGATGATTTTATAAAAAACAAACTCTTATATATAGTTTACATATGTATGACAATTTATATTTAAAATTGGCATATAAGTTTCTAGAAAACTTCTACCTCTCCACATATGGTTGGATTCCAAAAACACGATATATAGAGCGCTATGTATATACAATTCTGTGGTAGTGTAAAAGCCATATTTTATTACATAATTTGTCTTTTTTAAAGGAGAAATAACAAAAAAAAAACCATTGGAATTACAAAACTCCCAAAATGTCTACTAAATTAGCAAAATGACAAATAGGTAATTTAGTAGGAATATGACATTTTGAAGTTTGGGTGTTGGCAACTTGAGTATAGGTAATAACAACTTAAGTATAATAATTAGTAACTGAGGTATACATTGTCACAACTTGGGGAGCTAAAGTTGTTAATATCTATATCCAAGTTGCTAATTCTTGTACTCAAGTTATCAATTTGCAAACTTTAAAATCTCATATCCCTATCAAATTACCTATTTTTTATTTACTAATTTAGTAGATATCTTGGGTTTTTGTAATTCAAACTGTATTTTTCTGTCACTTTCTTATGGAATTTACTCTGTCGTTAACCTACTTTGGCTTGACTGCTTGATTCTATTAAGGGCCTTTTTGACTACTAAGCTATGTACAATAAAACAAATTTACTAAGGTACTACAATTTAAAAAATATTTACTAACATGCTATAGTTGAACTCATTTATGGTTAGAATAAGTTTAAATTTGTAGAGAAATCATAAGAAATGAGAGCAACGCGGAAGACAATAGGGGGACGAAGTGATGAACATGTGAAATGAAAATATGTATGGGTGGGACCTATTTATTAAATCAAAAAATCTTTTGCATTTCATCAAACAATTAAATTATCAGGTCAAAAAAGAAATCAAACAATTGAAGTCCATTATAATTTAATTTATTAATTCCCCATTAGTTAGTTAATCAATTAAAATATTATTATTTGTGATTCATGAAAAATAACAGCCAATTCTAAAAAGTCCTTCCTACCAATAAAATGCTAATTATTATAACTGCTTTCAATCACACATAGAATTTAGACAAGTCAATTGAGAAAAGCTTTCACCTAAGAGGGGGTGAATTGGGTGATTAAAAAAATTTTAAACTCTAAATACAAATTGAATATTAAAATGATATAGTTTAAAGATAGGGATTTATACTAGATTGGTCTAACTCTTGACTTACGTCTAGTTACTCAGTGCGCCATTGAGTTTCTATTAACTCTCAAGATTTCAATGGCCTCTTGGCGTCAATATAACCTCAATACAACACTTAAGAAATTATTTCCCCTTATAGTATGCAATCCAAACCCACACTCAATGTCCCTCTACCTTGAGTATCTCTTACCAGATTTTAGTAAACTTTTAATTAAGACTCTGTCACATAGTATATAGACAAACACTGAAGTTATCAGTAACAATGAAGACTAAGAATTTATGATAGCACCCAATGAAACAGTAGCACAATAAATTTTTAGCTCAGTTGGTTAGTTGTTCGTATTAAATGTCTTCTCCTTTTATAGTGTCTCTGATATTGATGACCGTGGAGACTCTTCAAGTGTTCATTGAAGTTCATTGGTCTCTTGGATCAAAGCTATTGTGAGACAAGAAGAATTATCCTTTGTGGTGAAGAAGCTAGCCGTTGCGAGTAGAGAGAAAAATATTTATCTTCATAGGTTGTTGGCATTTATTGTGGCATTTAATGCTCTAACACATAAAGTGCTTTTTGATATTTTAATATCGTATCCTTCAATTATCACTTGTAATATATTATTTATCATACAAAAGAGATTGTAGAAACCTTAACATCGAATGTGTATCAATAACATAAACATATGAATGATTCTAAAATTACACTATGATACTCTATTTTATGAATTTTTGAATTTATCATTGCACACTCAAGTTTTATGTTAAAACTTGAGTTTATATTTAATGAATTAGGAAAATATATTTGAAATCATGTAAACTTGAGTTCATATATTTTCCTAAACTTGGGGGTTTAAAACAATTCAAAGAGTATTTCAGAAAAAGAGAAATATCAAGAAAATGTTTGGATTTAGTTTCTCTTCTTAGTTTAGATCAAAGAAAATGACTCCCTTAAAAGAACAAAGTGATCTTGAAGATAAACTCAAGGTTTTTGAAAATTAATTCAATATATATGGCTTTTTGAAAACTTAGAAAATCTTTCATAGTAGTGCCACACTTGAGTTTGACTGAGAGAGAAACTTGAGTTTTCAAGAGAGGATCTTTTAAAATAATGTTAAGCAAACTTGAGTTCAAGAATAAGGTAAACTTGAGTTCTCATGCTTATTTTTTAAAATAAACTTAAAGTAAAATAAGGACAAATTTGAGTTTAATAAGACTAATACACTTAAGTTTTATGAATTTTGGAAGATATGACAAACTAGAGTTTAGACCCAAACTTGGGTTGGAATCCTCTTGCATAGCAAGTTACTCGCTATGTAAAAGGGATATCGCCCAAACTTGAGTTTGGGAGTTGTCTACAAGACTATAATGGTGAGTTACTTGCCATTATAGTTGTCTTACTCTCGTTGTGCAAGACTTCCTCAGACTTGAGTTTCGGTCGTTTTCAACAGCGAGTTAGTAAAACTCCTAAACCTAAGTTTGCCTATTATGTGAACTCAAGTTTCAAGTTAAAAATCCTTGATGAAACTTCTTCAAAAACTTGAGTTTGTGAAAATAATTAAACTTCTTCTAAACTCTTTTCTCGTAAGGTTTGTCAAGATATAATTTTCAGTTAGAAATCTTTTATAGGTCCTAATTAGAATAAAGATTTGGTTATCATCCATGGGAAACTAAAGTCATTTATCTTTGTCTCCAAAATTCATATTCTTATTCTTAAAATGTATTAAGGTCTTATATTTTTGTTTTGGGGAGGGGGTGGGGATAAATGAATTGTCTACTTCTTATATTTGAGGCCAAAAGTAGTAATAACTACCATATTATTATAGTTTATTTTAACTAATTAATTAACTAACTAACTAACCAATGGGGAATTAATGAGTTATATTATAGTTGAGTTTAATTATTTGAGGAAATACAAAAAGATTTATTGATTTTAGAGATGGGTTCCATCATATGCATGTTTCCATTCCATATTTTCACTCTCTCCCCATCTCCCTTTCTCCTTTTTTGTGCTTCTCCCTCTTCTTATGTCAGCATACAATAATTCACAACAAGGAAAATGAAATTTCATCTTACCAAGAACAATTTTTTTACAAATTCAAACTCGTTCTAAATTACTATAACATATTGGTAAATATTCCTTAAATAATATCATCTCACTAATTTTGTATTACTATACATAGTTAGTGTTTAAAAAAATATGTTCACGCAAGTCAAAACAAAACTATTCTCACACGCTCACCTTGTGCATTGTAAATTGTATTGAAAAGACAGCTTTTGTCATCAATCCAATTAGGCACTAATTGTAATTAAATTTAGATTACCACCCAAAGCAAATGAACGTTTGGCAAAAAGAAAATAAAGGAGAAAGCAAATGACTTCTTTCTTTCTTTTTTTGGAAAAATGAAAATATGGTCCTAAAGACCAAACATAATAATAAAAAATTCCTATGAATTCTATCCTTGCCCAAGAGGTCCCAAGGGACTTTTGGGATAACATGTCTAGAAGTGAAATGACAACCCTGCTCATGGGCACTTTAACAACTTATAAGGACATGATGATAAGTACATGTGCACATTTTGACAACTTCTTATGCACGTTTTGACAAATACTACTTAACCTCTTACCATTTAAAACCTAGAGCCAAATCCAATACTCTTCTTCTCTACCTCAATTGAAGAAGCTCTGCTAGCGCCCTTCTTCTCTACTTCTGTCAAAGAAACTTAGCCAAATCCAACGCCCTTATTCTCTACTTTTGTCGAAGAAGCTCAGCCATCACACCAAATATGTACTCCTCTGTCATTGCTCCTTCTATACTTTCGTCAAAGCTTAACGATCACGGTAGGAAAGAGGCCAAAGTCCCTTTCTACTCGTTCTTCTCATCGCACGGCAAGGAAGCTCAGCCCTCATCTGCTTCTTCTCATCTCCTTTGTCTTTATATTTCTCGTGGAAAGATAAAGTTGTCCTAAGAGATCTTTCCTGAATCTGAAATATCCAAAAATTACTAATACGAGGAAAAAAGAGTGTTAATAAAACCAACATTTGTAGTTGTTAATAAAGTTGTTATAGTTATTAATACATATTTGGGTAAGTTTGTGACAATTTGTGCTCATCTTTTTGATATATTAATAGAGGAAATGATGTTATTAAGTGGCAATGAATGAATGTGATGAATGCATGTTTACCTTAAATTGTTGATACCTTGTAAACAAAATTATTGTTAAAACCAACCATTGTAGTTGTTAATAAGGTTGTTATAGTTGTTAATACATATTTAGGTAGGTGTGTGACAATTTGTACTTTATTTTTTGGTATGATAATAGAGGGAATGATGTGTTATTAAGTGGCAATGAATGAAAGTTTACCTTAAATTGTAGATACATTATAAAAAAATTGTTGTTAAAGTCAACAATTGTGGTTGTTAATAAAGCTGTTACATTTGTTAATACATATATGTGTAGGGCTTTGACAATTTGTGTTGTGTTTTTCTTCTTCTCTATAGAGGGAATTTTGGAGAAGATGAAAATCTTCAAGGCCACATAAGTTGTACAAATTTCCAGGTAGACTTGTAAAATTATGCATAAGTTGTCAAAATGTACACATATGCTTGTCATCACAACCTCATAAATTGTTAAAATGTTTGGGCAAATTTGTTACACCAAGAGGGGCATGCTATCGTTTAAAGGAAAAAAGACACTGCAAAAATGTATATAAAATATTGTCAAAACGTTCACATGTGCTTGTCATCATAGCCTCATGAGTTGTTAAAGCATCCAGGCATATCTGTTACAACAATAGGGGCATGTTATTGTTTAAAGGACAAGATATTGTCAAAACATGCATAAGAAGTTGTTAAAACGAGCACATGTACTTGTCATAACGGCCTCATGAGCTGTTAAATTGTCTAGGCGAACTTGTAACAACAATAGGGGTATGTTATTGTTTAAAGGAAAAGACATTGTTAAAATGTGCACAAAAACTTGTCAAAATGTGCACATGTGCTTATTATCACGGCCTCATAAGTTGTTAAAGAGCCCAGGGGCAGGATCATCATTTCACTTCTGGACATTTTATCCCAAAAGTCCCTTAAGACCTCTTGATCAAGGATAAGAATTCCTGAGACTTTTATGTTATTATGTTTGTTCCTTGGGATTTTATTGTCATTTTCCTTTCTTTTTTGGCCAAAAAAAGCAAATGACTTTTAAATAATCCAAAACACATGGAAGTAGAGAGCAAATACAATATTTACTCCCTTAGTTTTTTTTGGGCCAACTTTGCTCTATTAAATTTACTCTATTTTTTTACCTCAAATTTTATTTGATTTAAAATATTAGATTTTATAATTTGATAGAAACCTACGTTATTCTACCTCTTTGGAAACTTGTGGTATGACTAGAGCCGGCAATACGAGTTTTAACCATGGGTCGAACCCGTCCAAACCGAAATATGGTTGGTTGGGGTTTGGAAAAAGTGAGACAATTTTTATACGGATCTTTTAGGCCTGAAACCATATGGGTTCAACCCGTGGTGGGCTGGCCCGGTGGGTTTACAATTAACCATTTTTTTATTTTTGTTTTTTTTAAAATCTATAAAGCCCAAAAGCCAAAATGAAGCCCAGACCCTAGAGTCCACTCTCCGCTCCTTCCGTTCTTCGTCCAAGTCCTAAAATCCAAGTATCCAACACAGCCTCAACACTCACACTCTAGTCTAAGTAGCTTTTCTCATCATGTTTCAAATTGCGAAGCCTCAAATTCCAACGCTATTAATATTGAGTGCTTGTTGATTTGTTGGTCACTCTGTATTTCTATAATGCGTGGAGTGTAAACTATTAATTTGTATATTTTAACTTTTAGTAGATTTATTAGTTCTTATTTATTAGTTGTATTAGTTTTTTAACCATTTATTCATTTTTATTGTTTGATTATGAGTTCTAATGTTTTAGAGAAAAAATTTTCAATGTCATTTATTTAAAAAAAGGTTTGAAAAATAGAAAAAAATGGGCTAACTCGTCTAAACCGCCAGCCCAACTGTTATGGTTTGGGCTTAACAAATACTAACCCATATAAATATGGGTCTTTTTTATCCGAACCCATATAGTTTCAACCTACAGTGGTTCAACCAAAATCAGTGATTTGCCTATATCATTGGCTCCAAGTATCGGCTCTAGGTATGAAAACATTCAGGTTACATTGTTAAAGAAAAAAAGGGAGAATTTCAACCAGAGACCAAATAAGAGAATTAATATAAAAATAGCCCTAAAACTTTCTGAATTATCATATCAGTCCCAAGGGGGCAGTGAAATTAATTCTTGGTGTAAAATGTCCTTCCTACCCCTGTCTTAAAGTCACTGAAATGGGTTGAAAGTGGTGTTTTGAATGAGTATAATTCTCCCAAAACTATTTCCTCCCTTGTTGTGTCTTCCTCTAATTGCGTCTGTGGTTTTAGGTGGAGTCTGTTCATAGATTTTAGTGTGGTTCGTGTGCTGCTGTGTCGCAAGGTTCTGGAGAACTCCCTCGCACTACATGGTCCTGTTAACGTGGCAACGTCTCGACGTGGAAGTCTTTAACATCGTGTGGTGGGTCAATCATGGTTGAGTGATAACTATATTCCCTCTTTGAGAAAAGTGCATTATTGTTAATGTTGTTGAGTAGTTGTGTGGAAGTAGTGTTTTGAAATTCCATCGTGGGTCTCGATTTGACAATGTCACTCATTCATCTCTATCTATGGTTATCCATTTTTGGCCATATATGTTTTTGTCACTTTCAGTAGGTAAATGTGCAGGAATGTAGTTAAATTTTCAAGTATTGGTCAAACCATATGTCTATGCATTCTCTTCCCCAATTTGTTATGCTTGTGGTGGCTGGAATCATTAATATCATTTACACAAGTCTGTGCATGCTCTCAAGTTACTCTATGTTTTGGTTAGAATTGTTTGTTGTGAATATACGTTTAAGGAGATGAAGTAATGTATAAGTAATTTGTATGGTCTGTAGTAAATTCGATAAGTAGTTAATCTATATAGAAGTCCGAGTACATTGTAGTTGTTGAATTTTCCTTTTGCTACTGGTATGAATTGTTGTTGAATGTATGGGACTTATGATTTAAATTATTGTGGCTTGATTTGAGGATCAATGTGTCATCATTATTGTTTTACTAATAAAAGTGTAGTTATGAATAATTTGAACAAAATATGGAAAGTTGACATTGCTATAGGTATTTTGGCCTTGAGTTTATAGGAAGCTTAAATGCATGTAGTGAATTATAGGTTTAGTTATCATGAAACTCCAGGTGGTTCTATTTTTCTTTTAGAGAAAATGTATTTGCAAAAACACATTGCATCCTATTATACACTAGGCAACTTGGTCACTGTTATGCTAACTTTTGCAAAGGTAATCTGTCAACTGTTCATGTGCGATTTGCACTTGTTCATTTGTCCATTTGTCATGTTCATGGGGCCATAGGACATGTTTGTAAATGGTACAAAGTTGTTGCCATTTGGGGGACTTGTCACTTGTGCATGTTCATTTTTCACTGGTTCATATATGCATTTGTTATTTTAGTGGGCCGAGAGTACATGTTCATAAATGACAGTAACTTGTTTGGTTATGGGAATGTGGCACTTGTTCATGTTTGATTTTCAGTTGTCCATTTGTAATTTGACATGTTCATGGGCCAAGCACATGTTTATAGATGGTGCTAACTTGTTCCCATTATGGGGACCTACACTTGTTTGTGTTCGATATGAACTAGTTCCTTTGTCTAATAGTCATGTTAATGACCTAATAGGACATGTTTCTAAATCGTGCTAACTTGTTCCCGTTCGGTGGACCTGAACTTGTTTGTGTTTAATTTTGACTTGTTTTTCTGTCTATTAGTCATGTTCATAAGCTGATAGGACATGTTTCTAAATTGTGGTAACTTGTTCCTGTTTGGTGGACCTGTCACTTGTGCATGTTCGATTTTCACTTGTTCATTTGTGCATATGTCATGTAAGTGGGCTAAGAGTAGATGTTTCTAAATGGTAGCAACTTGTTTTGTTTTAGGTACCTGTGACTCTTTCATGTTCGATTTTCACTTGTTCATTTGTGCTTTTGTCATGTTAGGGGGCTGAGAGAACATGTTTCTAAATGGGAGTAACTTGTTTGGTTCTAAGGACTTGTCACTTGTTGATGTTCAATCTTGTCTTGTGTATTTGTCCATATGTCATCTGCATGGGCCGAGAGCACATGTTTATAGATGGTGCTAACTTGTTCCCGTGATAGGGACATGTCACTTGTTTGTGTTCATTTTCACTTGTTCATTTGTCCAATTTTCATGTTCATAGGACCATAGGACGTGCTTGTAAGGTGTGATAACTTGTTCCTGTTTGGTGGAATTGTCACTTGTGCATGTTCGATTTTCACTTGTTTATTTGTCAATTTGTCATGTTTATGGCTCAAGAGTACATGTTTGTAAATGGTGGTAACTTCTTCCCGTTATGTGGGCCGAACGGGTTAATTCTTTATGACACATTTTCACTTGTTAAGTAGTCCATTTTTCATATTAATGGCCTGATAGGACTAGTTACTAATTGCATTATTTATATAGCTGCAGGGAAAATGGATGGTATAGAAAATGTGGGTCAGATTGAGGGTGAAGGACAAAGGAAGCATAGCAAATATGTGGCCCCCTTCAATACCCAATGCTCTGCAAGGAAGATGAAGGAGCTAGTAGATTTTGTTAAAGGGAGAAATGAGTTGAAAAACAAGGTTGATCTGATAGGATTTGGACATCTACTGAATGTTGGGTGCAACATGATACCTAGAGATGCATGCATGCAGTTGATGAGTGAATATGACCCCCTACAAAGCAATTGACCATAAAGGGGAGGATTGTAAAGATAAAGGTTAGGGACGTTGAGATGATTTTGGGGTTAAGGCATACAGGGTTGAAAGTTATATTTGAGGGCAATTCAACAGCTTTAGAGTTGATGAAGAAAAAAGTATTGCCAACTCTTTTATAAGGACATATTGGACATAATGAAGAAAGGAAAAGAGAAGGATAAGTTTGAGTTCTATTTTGTTCTCTATATGTTGGGAACTTTTCTTTGTCCTATTGGGAGTGCACATGTTAGTGAAAAGTTACTGAAAGTAATGGCTGCCACAAACAAAAGGTGGGGGCAATATGACTGGGCTGAATTTGTGTTGGCTGAACTTAGTGCAGAAATAGACTAATTTAAGGCGGTTAGAAAGAAACAAAAGCCTAAGGAGGCAACTGTCGAAGGCTACATTTACTTTCTATTGGTACATGTTTTACATTTCCAATCAATCATCAAAGTGTCTGCCACAAGTGGATGGCTAATGTGTCTTATTTGTCCTTGCAGATTTACTTCCTTCAATTTCACGTACTCGAAAAAGTGGATTGGATTCCACAAGAAGCACTTAAGCGTTGGAATGATGATGTGTTGAAGGCAACACTTAAGGTTGAAAGGAGAAGCTGCCACGGCATTCTATGTACTCCTGTTATCCAGCCATTTACGTCTACATCAGAAAGACCTGCAGTACTATCATTCGAAGACCCAATGAGTAGTATGGCCGAACAATTCTTTATTGCCTTTGTAAGAGTATGTGTTTTCTGACACTTGATACTATGCAGGCAATAAAAGAGTTGTATGTAAAACTTGATACTAAGGTGAAGGCAGCCATGGATGCAGCAAGGTCAAGGATGCAATTGTTCATGACAACTGAGTTGAAAGAGCTAGAAAAGAAAGGGATTCACAGAGGACAAGACCTAGATGGAGAAGGCGAAGATGAGAATGAAAGGAATGATACAGAAATAGAAGGTGGTGATGGACATAGAGGTGATGATGACGATGAGAAGACTGAAACAGAAAGAGAAGGTGCAGATGGAATAGGAGGTGAAGATGAGACAGATGTGAGTGAAAGGGAAGGGCAATCTGGAAATAAAGATTATGACATAAGTGAAGATGAGATACACGATAGTGGGACGAAAGAAGATCACAAAGGTGATCGAACCAATTGGGGGAACGAAGATGAGGATGTGAGAGATGATGATGACAAAGAGGAAGACTAAGGTGATGGAGCTGATTTGGGAAACCAAGAACTAAGGGCGACAGGAAATCAAAAGGGAAAAAGGTGAAGACATGATGTTTAAGTACCTAGCAGAAGGTGTCACACCTCCTTCCATAGTTGGGAAAATAAGGGAAAATTTTTTCACTTTATCACCATACAATTCATCCAACCCTTAATTTCGACCAAATTTGAAAAATCAGAACTAATTCTATAAAAATCGGAATAACGTGATTCTAAGCTCATTTGGAAGCTCTCAACATCCTCTATAAGGGAAAAATAATCTCATGCCATGATTGCCTAGCATCCTCCACCTGAAACCCCTCAAAGTTGCACTATTCATATGGTCAATTTGGCTCTATTCATTTGGTCATTTTTCCATTTTCCAAGATTTTTGGCCTAACTTTGGGAAGGCATAACTTTTGCTAGAAAAATCCAAATGACATAATCTACCACTCCATTTGCAACAAAAAATATCCTCTATTAGCACACAAAGGCTCATGGTCAGACTCAGTTATTTGTTCAAACCACAGCTATCCCAATTGTAAGCCTGAATTAGCCAAAAACCTAGTGCCAATTTAACCATGACCTTTTGCTATGCTATTTTCCCCTTTTCTCATCATTCTAACAATACTCAGACAACATAACGGTATATGTAAAGGCATTTCCATACATTACAACATGTCTCAATACATATCTAGTAGCAATCCAGACTAGTCCAGAACAACTCAGTATCTAGTATATTACATAATACAGTAATTCCAAAATAAACAGGGAAGCTAAATAATGTTCTCTTTCTATTTCCTTTCCTTGCTTTCTGACGTGCCTTCACCTGTATTGTGAAGAGGGTAAGGTTTCTTAGGAAACCTCAGTAGCAGAACACTAACAATAACATCATAATGCAATGCAAGTCATATAATATGATATGCTCGTACTTACTCTCTAGTGCCCTCTCTCTCTCGGCACTCACCGTGTATAGAGAGCATGCACATGACTCTAGCTCTAACATATTGCCAAGGCACATAAACAACGAGTCATACATCTCAAACATAACATGATGCTTAACCACAACACAGTAAAACAAGCAACAACATAAAGCAGACAAGAAAGCATTAAAGAGTTAGAGTTATAAGTTCACACTGTCGCTTATTTCAACGTTGCAGGTGCTTTCCCTCTTCTCCTCTAAATACTGAAGGACTCCTCTGTAATGCCTAAACATAACACAACCATTAGGCATGCATGTAAGCTACTGGAATTTGTTCAGAACCTCTCCTCTCATAAACTTAGGTTCTGAACTATCCTTGTCCTTTCACTAATTTCATAGCCTAACCCTACACAGTTTTCGCCCCTGAATTCTTCTGTGACCTTTGATTTATCAAATTCAAACTCCTTCTACATACCCTCTCCCCCTTTGGCTGAAACATCCCCTTAACTTGGGGTCCAAGGTGATTTCATCAGTTCGGCGTTCCACACGCGTTCTTTCTACCTTTCCTTAGGTAAAACACTACTATGAACACATTGGAACCCTCAAACCAATCAAAGTCACATCAAATCATCCTCTACAAGGTCTGGGCGAAATCCCCTCTTTTCACACCAAAGAAAAATCTCAACTCTATTCAAGCCTACACATTATCTACAAGCCTTTTCTAGCCCGAATAAACATCTTACAACCTTAATCTCTCTCTCCCCTTGCTTCACTAGATCCACGGGCAGCATTCCCCATTATGAAATGCCTTAGAAACCATGGAGAAGAGGAGAAAAATAAAAGAGAATATAGGCTAGAACATACCTTAATCGCTGGCTCGAATCTTATTAGAATTATGTGCATGAGGGTCGAGTTTTCAGTTGGCCAGAACCTCCCTAGGGACCTCTCTTCATGCACCAAAATGGGAGGGTGCTAGCTCTTATTTATAGAGCCTTATAAGGGTAATATTGGAATTTAGGAAAAATGCAACAAAAGTCAAAAATTGTGGCTCTCCTTTCTCTATGCGCCAAATCAACATTTTCTAGACATATCTTGGCTTCTTCACTAAGGCAGATTAGGCATAGGGCTTGGGGGTCTTGTGGGGCCCACCCAAATCAGTATACAATCCCAACTTCTCCTATACTGTCCTATTTAATCCTAAAATTCCAAAAAATTCATTTTACACCTCAAAATTCTGAACAATTACCCAAAAATCATAAATTCCCATAAGGCTACCATAAAAATTTCAGAATTTTTTGAGGTCTGGAACTCTGGAAAATAATTTTTCTACAAAGAAGTCCCTTATACCGGTGATAACCGATATTCCAGAATTTTCTAAAATTTCTCTAGACTTCTTTTCAACCTCCAACCAACTTCATTCATCTTCTCTTATGCTCTAATAATTTTTCCAAAGCCCAGTCCAGAACAACGAGGCCTTTATATATCTATTGTAGTTAATTTCTAACCAAAAACCCGGTCTGGCCAAAAATTAATAAAATATTTATAAAATCACTAAAACTTCATATGGCCTCTAAAAATCATTCTGATTGTCCCATGATGTTTTGGATACTCAAATAATTTCTAAGATTGTACGGGAATTTTTGGGGCTTTCGGACTTGTCCAAAATTCAGCCTTTAACTTTGTTGAATTTTTATTCTTTGCACATAGGTCCCTCCCCAGACTTTACTTCAAAAGTTAGGAGATCTCTCTCTCCTTTCCTAATTATGGCCCTTATTCATCCCAAATACCTCATTTAGGCCCCAAAAAATATCCAGGTTCGATCCTCGTCTACTCGAAATCCTCTATCTAGGCCTAGCAAATTTTTGGGATGTTACATAAGGTCTAAGATAGTGAAGAGCGAAGCAGTGAAATCGCCATTTCTACCGATAGCTTTCAGGAAGGACCAAGTCAGTGACAAGCATGAATTCTACAAATATTGTTCTAAGTGGTGTTCGAAAGACGAGGGTAAAGTGTAAGTTCTCATTCACTGTTTGCAATTACATAATTACATGTCAACATCTATGTTCACAATGCTAAACACCATGTTGGGAACCATCTATGTGCAGGGTATTAGTTCAAATGTACGACCACTATGCAACACGTTGGGAGCTGAAGGAGTTGGGGCCTAGAAAGTGGATTAGCAATAGGTATGACCACATCTGATTGTGTAATAAGCATGTGCTTTTCCATCATGACATTTATTTATTTGTTGCTGTGGGTGCAGATAATCAGTTTAGTTGCTCATGTATTCACTGGTGACCGAAGATCACATAAGATAGTGGTAAAGAGGCACATTTTTTATTTTGATTTAATGATCAGGATCCTACATGGAAAGAAGCGATGGAACCTTGACTATTTCTCCCACTAAATATTGCTAGATCACTTAGGGTACAATTTGGCAAAATGTGAATATGTACTAGGACCACACCTGTTTGCAGGTCATTGG
>JBAGKO010186534.1:0-15592 GCA_037177275.1 Acacia concinna
CAAGAAGCATGGGCAGGGAGTGGGGGACGAAGACAGGAAGAGTGGGACCCAAAGGGCGAGGGAAACGCGGAAGTGTGGGGCCCACCACAGGGGCGGGGAATTACGTGGGAGAGGGTCGCACGTGTGAAAAAGGCGTCAACGTTGGTGTGCCTTGGACGGCACCCACAAGTGTGTTCTTTCTTATGACTAATGACTTGTTTGCGTGTGTTGGTGTGTGTGGTGGAGGATGGAGGTGGTGAGGCTCTTTCTATGGAGCTCCCCTTTTTTGACTCTCCCACTGCTATTGTCCCATTCTTTCTTGTGATCCTAACTTTTTTTTTTTTTTTAAAAAAAAAGAATCCTTTACATTGCTTCTTTTACTCTTTATTGTGAGTTATTATTGAATTAGATGTGAGTATTGCCTAATTCAACCGGAAGTAACTCCTTTTTTTGTTTTTAATGAAGCACAATATCCAAGTGCCTTTGCTAATCTTGAGTAATCCACCGCAAATAGCTTCACCATTTTAAAAAAACAGAGCCATGTGTATCAAATCTCAACCATCCTACTTAAGGAGGGGTTCATCTATTTAGAGTTTCATTGAAGGATGAGTTAAGAATGTGTTTAATAGACTGGATCTCGTTGTCCTAAACAATACTCCAAGTAACCAAGAAGGCAATATCTTTTTTAGAGTTTGGCACATCATAAGTAAATTTTGCTACATTGATCCTTCCATATGCCCCAAAGCTTTCTTAAGTGTTTTTTTTTTTTTTACATTCATACAAACTTAAATTCAAAACTTTATATGTAAGCGATTAAAATCTACTTTATACTAAAACTAACGTGAATGAGTGAGCTAGTCAGATTTTTGTTATTTTGGAGTTTTGGTTTTTCCCAAATAATGTCACTTCAAAATTCAATGGATAATTATTATTTTTATAGAATTCTACTCTTTAGTAATAATAATCATAGCTCAAACCATCTTTCTTGCTAATAGGTTCACTTTGATTTTATGTACAAGAACCTAATTCACTTTAATTTCTGTTTACAAAATATCTGTATTAATTAATAATTACATATGTTAAGTGAGATTTTCATTAATAAGTATAATAACTAAAGAAGATATTTTAAAACACACATTTATTATAAATATCAAAATTAAATGTTTCTTAATACATTTAAAGAAATTATTTAGTTGTTATGTATAGAAATAATTATTCAAAAAATTTCACTTCACCCACCTCAACCATTTATCATCAAGAGGCTCCCAAAACTTCCTGAAATTTATTGCATCCATTAGGGGTAAACTGAAATTGAAATTTGTAGACCCTTACTTTACAAATTAAATATGATTATTTACAAGACACATGTGGAAATTTACAAGTCAAATATACTTATTTACAAGACAGATAAATAAAATTTACAAGACACATAGAGACCTTTAAAAGTCAAATATGCGTATTATTTAGGGAAAATTACACTGAGGTCCTAAAAAATAGAATATACGTTAAAGAGGTTTTAAAATAAGAAAATAGTATAGTCAAGTCCATAAGATAAGAAATTTATTGCTGTCAAGTCCCCATTAACAACTTTGGAGTTGATAATGGCGTTAACAACTCCAGAGGCGTCATTAACAACTCTAAGACCTGACAATAATTAATTTATATATTGAGACCTTTTTGACGTACATTCCCTTACTCAAGACCTCAGTGTAATTTTTCCTATTATTTATAAGACGTGAGAGAATACAATACCATCTCAATCATATACAAGACAAGTGCAAAAAGCTCTCTTCAGCCACAAAAAACCTAATTTCAATTTAGTTTTGTGGGATGTAGTAAAGTTTCAAAAAGTTTAGGACGCCCTTTAATAGCAAATGTCTACAATTTGGGGGCATGGTCAAATTTTCCCATATGTATTTACTACTTACTCACGGGTGTGTTGAGAAAAAGAAGGAAAAATTGGGGCTTTAGGACCAATTCTACACTACATTTTTTTTTTTTTTTACATTGAACCAATTCTACACTCTTCAAACTCCAATAATTGGACGGCCTTTGTCATTATTGAAAAAATTGTAATGTGCTTACTCTTGTCTCTAATCTCTACGCAACAAGCACTTCACTCTACTTTGGATTTTTCTATATCAACTGAAATTACCTCCCACTATGCATCTCACATAATAAACATAAAAAAAAAAAAGAAGATCCTCCTAGATCCTCAATATGAGATATTTATGATGTGAGCAGTTTTAATTAGCTAACAACCTTATTTTTTTAAAAAAATGACATTTCCAAAATTATCATTATTAGAGACTGTGTATACTGTATTCCCTATTTTGTAACACACGTTGAAATAAATGAAAGATATCTAATTTTAGTAAAGAGTTAAAAATAAGTGATTATTAGTGTGATATGAATATGGTAAAAAAGTTGCAATATGTTAAAAGGGGAAAGAGCGAAATTGCTCTTGAAGTTTTCACTTAGGAATAATTTAGTTTTAAAATTTTTTTAAAAGACAATTTTTTTAGGAAGTTTTAAAAATGGGCAATTTTGCCCTTACCCATTATCAAAGTTAATTTTGATTGTTAGTTGTCTGAATATATTGAGCAGATAATCTACATTGTTCACTTTATTTTTATTAAGGTGAAAATTTATTCTAAAAGTCTCTTTGTCATTTAATTCATCTTTTTTAAAAGTTATATTTAAATTTTTTGGAGCAAATTTTCACCTTAACAAAAACAAAATGAATGACATGTGTGTTGAGGTAAGCTTTACACTTAAAAGAAGGGTGAATTGGGTGTTATAAAATTTTCTCAGAGGGTCAAGACACAAGCGCGTATACTGATTCGATTAAAACTCACGACCTAGGTCCAGTTCTCAGTAGCCACTGAGTTCCACTAATCCCGAAGATTTCAATGGGCTCTTGGCGCCACAGTACATACTCGATTAATACTTTAAGAGTTTACTCCCCCTTACAAGTTACAATCCAAGTCCCCACTCAAAGTATCTCAACTTTGAGTTTATCACAAAAGCTTTCAGAATGAAATAAATATTCTCTCCATAAAATTGAATAATAATCATTGAAGAACAGTAATAGAATTTATAACAGAAATAAATGCAACACACTTAGCAAGTTATCACTCTCGTCGTTAGTTATTGCCATCATTAATATTCCAGCATTTACATTGTCTGAGGAATTGATGTCCGTTGAAGTTTAGATTGTAGCCGTTGAATTCTTATAATTCCTCTAGGTAGTTTCTGTTGAGACACAATGGATTTCTCTTCTCAGGAATAAATAGAGCCGTTGAAACAAGAAAAAAGTTGGTAAGTGGAAGTTTATCAAATTTAGTAAACACATTAAATGCTTTTAACACAGTGACCACTTCGGTTGATTTAAGCTCGTGTGTCCTTGAAAAGATTCATAACATATTCTTATGCATAATATAGGTCATTTGCAAAGGTTAGAAACAAGTGTGTATCAATATAATGGTAACTTGAATAATTAAGAAGTTTACGCTACGATGTTCTGTTTTCTGAAAAATTTGATTTTTGAAATTTCCTTGAGGTTTCTAGACATCCTCGAGGCAAGCCTTTATAAATCAGTAATCTCAAGGATTTTGTCAGAAATTAACACATGAACTTTCATAAAATTTTGTCCTAGAGAATTTTGCAAACGGAGATTACGTTGAGGATGGGAATTACCTTTGAGGTTTCAAACATTTTACATAACACCCTTGAAGAATAAATCTTTACTTAAGGTTGCTTTTATGAAAAACATAGTTTATAGAATGCTTGCATCCTTGAATTAAAATCAATTCTTGAGGTCTCAGGTTTTTTATAAAGAAAAATTCATAGCATATGAAAATGATTCGGTTAGAAATGCTTACCACCCTTGAGGTCAATGAATAACCTCGAGGCTCCTTTGATGTTGGGCCACTTGTAAAGTTTTGAAATAGTCTTGTAAGGTTGCCAAAATTTATCCCAGCCTTGAGGCTAGAGATCACTCTCGAGGCTCCTTCCAATTTCTCAAGATTGTAAGGCTTCATTACAGCTTTGCACCAACAACAAAGTTTTATACTAGCTTTGCTATTGTGGGAAGGGTCCCGTAACCTCGAGGTGAAACCTCACCCTCAAGGTTGGGATCATATCTTGTCAAGAGCAAGGTTTTGGTCCAGCCTTACTTTCTCAACAAGATTTTCTACAAACCTTGCTGTTTTGACAGAAGTCCAATACACTAGAGGTTGACAATCACCCTCAAGATTGGAGTCACAAATTGCCACAACAAGGTTTTGGTCAAACCTTGCACTCATAGAAAGGTTTGAGACTAACCTTGCTATTGCGGCAAGGGCCCGTAACCTTGAGGCTATGCCTTACCCTTGAGGTTGTGGCTCCTCCTTGCCAACTTGTAAGGTTTTGGACAAACCTTGCACCAACAACAAGATTTGTTCAAAACTTTGCCTCAGAATACAGAGGACTGTAACCTCGAGGTTGATAACCACCTTCGAGGTTTATGGTTACTCTTTGCTCTCAGCAAGGTTTGTTACAAAACCTTGTCGTTATGGCAAGGCTTGCCACAAACCCTGCTGTTGTGGCAAAGCTGACAATTCTCGAGGTTCTTATTTAACTATGAGGCTGGCAAACCAACAACTCTTTTGAAACAGTTTCAAAATTCTTCTTTCTTTCTTACTAAAAGAGTATTATTTAAATAAATTTACTCAAGTAATTTCCCTTTAGTTCAACATAGTTTTCAAACACTTTTCAAGTCATTATAAGTTTAGTTATCATTAAAACATATGATCTAACAATGTGGACTACCAGTTCAACATATTTAATTAACTAACACTCAAAATTAACGGATATAACAGTATAGGTAAAATTGCCCTAGTTTTAAAACTTTTTAAGGTAAATTGCCCTTTTAAAAACTTCTAAAGTAAAATTATGCTTCAGTAAAAACTTTTAAAATGATTTTTGCCCCAAAATCTTATAAAATATAAATATAGAGGAAACATGTGGATTAAAATAACTGCCTCGCCTTTATCCAGAATCTTCTTTTGATTATATGTGCAGCACATCTTTTATAGAGTATTCTTGATATGGGGGATAAAAGAGTATTCTTGATCTTAATTCATGATTCTTTTAGTAAATATTTATAATTTTAAGAAATATTAAAAAACAATTTCACATTTATCTATACTATTTAATCAGAACAGATTTAAAAACATAAATACATGGTTGGGAGGAGTCTTGCCTCTAGCTCTTGACAATATCTAAAAGATTAGTCTCTCATAGTTTAGGTGAGGATACTTTAGGTCAAGAAGAAGAAGAAGAAGAAGAAGAAGAAGAAGAAGAAGAAGAAGTAGTAGTTAGGGTAGTTAATAAGCATAATATTTTTTACCCAATAAGAAAAATATTGAAAATCACATAACTTGTATGACGAATATTATATTTTTAAATTTTTATTAATATGTATGGATTAATTAAAGATAACTTATATTTAGAAAAAAGAATATATTACATAATCAAATGTTAATATGATATAATCATTAAGTTACAAAAAATAAATTATAACAAGTTATATATTAGTAAAATATAAATACTCCTTCAATCCAAAAGGTAAGAGTTAATTAATTAATGGGTTAAGGTGCAAAAATAACCATCAATTTGTGTCGGAAGTGCAAAAATAACCATGAACTTTTTTTTGAGTGCAAAAGTGACCATGACATTAAAAAAGTGGTGCAAAACCGTCAAGTTACTGTAGCAAACCCTCAGAAAAACTTAACGGCACTACAGTAAACTTAACGGTTTTGCATCACTTTTTTAACATTATGGTCACTTTTGCACTCAAAAAAAGTTCATGGTCATTTTTGCACTTCCGACACAAGTTGATGGTTATTTTTGCACCTTAACCCTTAATTAATTAATTAATTTGATTATATTAGTTTAGATAGTTAATAGTATGATATGCTTTTTAAAATACTCTAATTATATTTTTAAATTTTTTCTCCCTATGTTCTAATTGATTATTCATTGAATATCAACTAAGCTAACATAAAAAGAAAATTAATAAATATGTTAAATTTATGGAACTTACCTGGCCTTGCATAATAAAAAGGGAAATTGTCTTAAAAAGACATTCGAAATGGTAAAATAATAATTTAGTGCTGTGAAATTTGAAAATTCCAGATCAATCCTTTAGTAGGAATCTAGAATTTTAAAAATCTTGAAATTTTGTGAAATTATATAAGTGCCTCCGGATTTTCACAGTAAGAATACCTCAATGTACAACAACAGAGACATTTAGATAATATATATTCAAGTTAAGTTATTGTGAATTAAAATATTCTTACTATAAATTGAGATATTTTTACTGTGAAAATTTAGAAACATTTATATAATTTCACAAAATTTGAAATTTTCAAAAATTCGAGATTCCTATCAAAAGACTTATATGAGATTTTCAAATTTCACAATATTGAATTATCTTTTTACCATTATAAATATCTTTTTCTAAAATTTTCTCTAATAAAAAAGAGGGAGTATTTTGAAAGCAAAAACACAAGTGTTTTAATTTGTTCATTTTTGGGTTAATGTGAAAAATAATCATAAACTCTTATTAAAAGTGTAAAAGTAACATGAATAATTTTTAGAATAAAATTAATCATAAATTTTTAAAAAATATTCAAAACTGTTAAATTACTGCAGTAAATTGTTATCCCTGCTATAATAATTTTTATAAAAATTAATGCATTACAGTAAATTTTAGGGAAAATTCTAAAAAAAGATAATTGAAATAGGGAAAAAAACAATTCAGGACAGCAAAATCTGAAAATCTCAAATCAGTCTGTTTTGTACTTTTTTTTTTGGTAATTACAAAAATGCCACTTAATTTTTCACAACACCAGTTTCGTAATTCACAACACGTGTATTCAAGTTAACAACACCAGGTACTACGTATTTATACTGTGAGTTGTAAATACGTAGTATCTGGTGTTGTGAATTACGAAACTTATGTTGTGAATTAACAAACTGGTGTTGTGAAAAATTTAGTGGCATATTCGTAATTACCCAAAAAAAATACAAAACAAACTGATTTGAGATTTTTCGATTTCACTATACTAAATTGTCTTTTTCCTATTTTTAATATCTTTTTTTAAAATTCTCCCTAAATTTTACTCCATTTTTTAAAATTTATAGTTATTTCTACCCTTTAATCCTTAATTTTTTTTTTCTCTAATCATGCTACTCAATCCTCATGAGAAGCAGCAGCATCATCTGCAGCCATAAGATCATGAAGTGACTGGGTTCTGGTGAGGTCATGAATGCGACATGCCAATAAATTTAAATGACCCAATACTTAGATGCCACGTGGGGATAGAAATTAGATGAGCGATTTATTCACGTCTGCACCATAAGTTGTATGTGTGGTTCTATTTATGGGTGATGAATGATGATGCGTTTGTAATAGCTTGTTAGAGCATTTTCAGTTGTAAGTGTTATATATGTTATATTGAGCTAGCAATATATACGTGATGTATTGTTATTTTTGTTAAAATATAAATTTATTTAAAAATTTTAAATCTAATTTTAAAAAAATATAGATAATACATGGACTCTTAGGATAAACTTGTAGCTTCAATAATAACGTGAATGACATGTATATTGACAGCTTAATATATTTAATCAACTAATGATTAAAATTAATAGAGATGACAACTAAGACAAATCAGCTCCCTTTTTTAAATTTTTAAAGTAAAATTGCCCATTAACCTTTTATGGTATACATGGTGAATGTGTGATTCGATTTGTGTAAATGAACACTTTTGATGTATAAAAGTGATAGCAAACAAGGACATATATGTGCGCATGTTGAGAAGGCAAAAAAGCACCCCAAAAAAAAATTATGTGCGTGTTGAAAAAAATAAAAAATGAGTGTATCTAAAACAAGAAGTAATGAAAAATAGTTTTGTTGTCAGAAGTAATAAAAAATAGGGAAAATTGCGTTTTAGTCCCAACCAACAGAATTTATGACAAAATGGTCCCGTAAAATTGCATAATTGCAAAAAAGTCCCGTGAAACTTTTCTGTAATTAATTGCCTTAATAAAATAATATTTCTCTCTCTCCCCTATGACATGACAACTTACGTGTGTCAGTCAACTCCCTCTCTCCTCCTTCTCTCCCTCTCCCCCATTGACATCTTCGTTTGACTCTATTGACAACTTCGTCTGTTTCTATTGACAATTTCGGGCGGCCCTATTGACAACTATAGCACACACACTCTCTCCCCCCTCTACCCCATTGACAACTTCATCTGGCCCTATTGACAACTTCGGCTGTTTCCATTGACAACTTTGGGTGGCCCTATTGATAACTCTAGCACACTCTCTCTCCCCTAATTGACAACTTCATGTGGCCCAATTGACAACTTCGAGTGTTTCCATTGACAACTCAGGGTGTTTTCATTAACAACTATACCTAACAACTATAATATTGAGTTATCAATGCAAACATCGTGAGTTGTTAATAGAAACACCCGAAGTTATCAATCGGGCCACATGAAGTTGTCAATGGGGGAGAGAGAAAGTGGGATATAGTTGTCAATAAGGCCACCCAAAGTTGTCAATGGAAACAGACGAAGTTATCAATAGAGACAAATGAAGTTGTCAATGGGGGAGAGAGTCTGACTGACGCGTCTAACACGTCAGTCAGTCACCATCTCCCTTCTTCCTCTTTAGATCCAAAAAGGGAGTGAAAAGTAGAGTAAAAGAAGTAGAGTATTCAGTTATGATTTTTTATCAAGAACCAAAAAAAAAAGGGAAACGACGTTTAAACTAACAAAAGCAAACTCGCACACTACTTGTGCGAGTTTGCAAAAAATTAAAAAAAAAATAAAAAGTGGGAGAGAGAGAAAACAGATGAAACTCGTACACTACTAGTGCGAGTTTCATCTGTTTTCTCTCTCTGTGTTAGAGGGACAGATGAAACTCGCACACATAGTGTTCTTCACATTTTTAAACTTGCCATTCACTTGGGCGAGTTTAAGTGTAGTATATGGATAAATAATTTTAACTTTATAGTATTTTAGTAATTTTTTTACTATCTCATGTATTTTAATAAAATTCCCCTTGTATGGGCTAGTGCGATACTATTCACGCTTTAATAATAACATAATTAATTAATGTTTTTAATTTAAAGGAAAATTTCAAAAAAAGACAAAGAAAATAAGGAAATCTCAATTCAGTACAGCAAAATCAAAAAATTTTAAATAAGTCTTTTTGTACTTTTTTTGATAATTACGAAAATACCACTGAATTTTTCATAACACTAGTATCGTAATTCACAACACGAGTATCTAAATTAACAACATCAGGTACTACGTATTTACACTGAGTTGTTTGTGTTAATGTTATTTTAGATATTCGTGTTGTGAATTATGATACTATGATACTGGTGTTATGAAAAATGCAGTGACATTTTCGTAATTATCCAAAAAAAGTAAAAAAAAAAACTGATTTAAGATTTTTGGATTTCACTGTACTGAATTTAAATTTCTCTATTTCATTTATCTGTTTTTGGAATTTTCCCTTAATTTAATTAATATACTAATTGTAAATCACATCACATGGTTATAATCCCAAGGCAGAGCATCTGCGGCTCAAGAGCACTCGAGGGGACTGTCAATGGTGAGGCAGGATCATTATTATATTTATTATTACCCATCTAATTTTGTACTCATCTAATGGATACAATGCCACACCCAATGGGTGTGACATGGGCAAAAACTGTATAGCTGACATCACTCAAATTGTTCAATAAAATATAAAAACAAAATACTGCCCGTTAATATTAAATATAAAATCTAATTAATTTTTAGAGAATTTTAAAAAAATTAATTCAATTACTTTAAAAAATTTAAATTTTTTATTTTTTCAAACTATTTTGCCTAACTTATAAACTTATATATAATACTCCCTCCAATCTTAATTATAAGGGTTTGTTAACTTTTTTAAAGAATTTTTAAAAAATTATAAGAAAATTAATTATATTACTTTAAGACATTAAAATTTTTCATTTTTCTTTAAATTCTGTTATTTGACTTATAAAGTAATATATGATGTAATAAAATATAATATAATATGATTAAGTAATGTAATTAAATTTATTAAAATTTTCCTAAAATTCTCTAAAAAAGTCAATTGGCTCTTATAATATAATTAGGACCGAAGGGAGTTTAATGATATGCTTTATATGATATGATTAAATAATTTATTTATCTTTCTTACTTTCTCTAAAAAAATTAATTAGGTGTTTATATTAGAACAGGAGAGAGTATGAAATACTCCATTAGACCTTCTTTAAAATACAAATAATTAAATTATGTTGATAAATAAAATAAGGTAACTAAAGTAAGTTAAAAACAATAAATTTGATTTGTAAAAAAAGACGGGTATAATTTATAACAAAATTCCCTTTTTCTAACATATCAAACATAATATGCCAATCCATAGCAAAAATATCATTTGTGGTCGTTCAAATATGCGCATAGAAGACCGTTAGAAGCATTCGTGAGAAAGGTAGATGAAACGGCACCAAAACCTCTAAAAGTATGTTGAGAAAATTTAATCGTCTATTTGATACGAGAGATTTATTCAGGCAAAAAAAATAAAGATACGAGGGATTTAAAAAATGAGAGGGGAAAAATTATTGTCAGTTAGATTAAAAGCAATTGGAGAGGGGGGTTAAAAATTTTTAATTAATTTTTTACCTTTTATTTTAATTCCCTCTTCATTAAAATTTTACAATCCCACTTTTCTAACTTTTGTAAATCCAATTCTAAAAATTTCTCCTTTTGCTCCCTTCTTTTCTAAATCTTTTATACCAAAAAGCCAATAGAAGAATCCTCAATAAAATGATTGAAGGGGACTTTTTTAGAGGTGTTCAAACTCGAGACTGAGACTGGAATTGGGAAATCAATCCCGGTACTTCGGAATCGGGAAATCCCGATCCCGGATTTTTCTATTATTTTTTAAAATTTTTTAAATAATTGTTTATCATATTTTATTATTAAAAATTATTATTTAACAATTAATAAGATCATAATAATTATATAAATTAATTTAGAGTTTAGAAATTATGTTTATTATTGTCATTTTTATCTTCATTATTATCTTTATAAGCTTAGTATCATAGTATATGAGATTTAATTCCAACTAAAGATGTTATACACGTATTTTGAAAAGATAATTTAATTAATATGAGGAAAAATATAAAAATAAAATGATAATTTTAATTTATAAGATAAAAAATTTTAAAAAAATTAAAAAAAAAATATATAAACTGGGATCGGGATTATCTCGAGATCCGGAAGGGTGATCTCGGTCCCGGTTCCAACCGTGACCGAGAAATTCCGAAGATTAAAATATCGAAACCGGGCTGGGAGTACTGAGACTGAGATCTTTTGAACACCCCTAAACTTTTTATTAACAATTTGTTGAAATATTTTGTTATTAATTCATATGCAATATATGCGGCCCACTCCAGTAAGTTGAAATAAGGTTTGCCGTAGTTGTCAAACATAATTTGAAATTAATTTTTTCATTTCATTCTGTTCATATTTTTCGTCCTTCAAAAAATAATTTCATTTGCTTGCAAAACTTGAGCAAAATAAATTCTCTCGTTAGTCCAATATTGATGTGAAATGTCTGGGCCTCCCACTCGGGAATAATTTAGTATTTATCTTTACCTGAAGTATCTGTATACTGACCAGAGACCACATATATGGTGTCCTCTCTAGTGCTCTCCAACCAAGACTGTCCAAGAGTTAGCCGCCCCGCCCCACAAAACAAAAAAAAAAACACAGTAGCAGAAGCTACTCGTTTCTCAGATTTCAGACTACTCATCCAACACAACACAGGGAGAGGCCATTTTCTGAGAAGAGACAACAGACTGTTCCAGGTTCAAAAGTACTCTTCTTTATCTTGTCTTATCTCTTCGTCTTTGAACAAATAAACTCTTATGTGTTGTGTGATATCTTCATTTTGCATCTATGCTCGTTTTGGTTGAATAGGCATATGCTCTGTATTTTCTTGCTTTTCTCTTTCTACTTCTTGATCCATATTTGTATTTCTTTCTAAAGATCATGGGACTGAAAAGTGGAAACCATAAAAATTAGAGTATGATTGGCAGGAAGTAGGAAGAAATGGAGGGAAAGGAATTGCAGGGAAAAAAATTTGAGTTAGATTTTAAAAACTCAGAGATATAAAATTATAAAATTTTAATATAGATTAGATGTAAAATAAAACAAATTAATTGAAAACTTTAATCCTAACGTTTTTTTAATTTTTTAAGAGTTTGTTTTAATAATGGTTTTTAATTTTTATAAAATAAGTATATAAGAGAAATTTTTTCTTGATTTATACAAACTTAAATTTTAAAAATAAAACCAAACGGACCTAAAGCCAAGCAAAAAAAAATTCCCCTTCCCCCCTCCCTCCTGTTTCTCAGCAACTACTGGTATGCCAGTGGCTTTTTGGTGATGATCCCATCCATTCCAATGTTGGGTAATGGGTATATATCTCCACGCCTAGGGTTCAAATCCCAGCACATCCATTGCATGGAGGGGTTCTCAGCAACTGTTGTTTGCTGAGCTGCTAAAATGATACTATCATCTCATGGGGTTCTGATCCGCTCGTTTTGTCTGACTGAGTTTTTATTAATTAATAACCCCATCAATAATTATCATTCTACTAAGTGCATGTTTGTTTTTATTTTTAAGATCGCGGTTTATGCAAGTTGAAATAAAATTTCTCTTATATTTTTATTTTAAAATCTGTAAAAACTATTTTCAAACTATGATATCAAACATAAACAAGTGAAGTCACTTACACAAGGCTATACATTCTTATTATACTCTATCAATGTATGGTTAGTCAAAAGGTTGATACCATCAAGCATTTTTTTCTTTTGTCCAACCTTAAAATATCTTTTTTATAGATGCATTCATTATTTTAAAGTGTTTTGTTGTCCTTCTAACATTTAAAATGTTTTTTCATTTGCATCCAACATGATGAAGAAGTATTTTTTCTTGTGATGGACACATTAAATTATTTTTTGGCATATTTAATACTTTAAAATATTTTTTTAATATATCGAACACCTGAAATTATGTTAAGTGTAAAATTACATATAAAAATATTTAAAGGTGATAGATGCATACAAAAAAAATATTTGAGGGTGTGAGCCAGTGCGCTATAAAATACTTTAGGTGACTTGATGCATTTTGAGAATATTTTTTAGTGTATGTGCATAAACCAAAAAATTGTCTAATATTTATTCCTCAATATATTCATTATTCACTATGATTCCTACCATTTCTTCCATAATTACATAATTTTTTTCAAATAAAAAAAGCAAATAAATAAAATGAGAGAAGTTAAGTTCGATCTGTCAGGCAAGAAGTCTTCCTTTTCTTTTCCTTTTTTTTTTTTTCCTTTTATGTAAATATCAATATAATATTAAAAAGAGAATAATATAGTTACATCACAAATTCCAGTGAAGTTACAAGTTCAGGTTGACTACACTAATTAAGCCTATGTTATTAACCCAACAAAAGAAATTAAACAAGTATATAGTAAATCTTGCGTGACCATGGTGCTTAATTTTACAAGATTTTCCTTGGGGGACAACTTGTATGTGTTTTTTATCATAATAAAGCCAATGTTTTTTAGCTTGTTTTCCCCAGTAAAAAATGGTGCACGAATTTCTCGTTAAGTCAGTAGATCACATCAGATCTCAGACTGTCCAAGCTCGACTGCTTAGCATCAGTGGTGAGATAGAGCATAAATGATTGCCCCTTAAAATATCTTGGTAAAGTTGAAGCTTGGGAGGGGTACCGTGGTAAATTTATTTCTGTAATCTTGCTAATAATTGTCTAAAGACGCACAATTCGAAGTTTCTGTACAGACTGACTTTTGAAGCTTGAGAGGGGTAAGTATCACGGTAAATTTATTTCTGTAAACTGGCTAATAATTTCACTCCGCTTCTCAACTTTTCTCACGCCGTCCACTGCCATCCTTTCCCATTAAATGGCACTGTTTTGGTATCAAATCTCAGCCCCTTCCTCTCTAATTTTTTTTTTAGAAAAATAGCATTTGGTGGTGTGAAAAATTATTTTAAAACCTTTTCTCATTGCAGTTTGACTATATTTTTGGGATAGTTCAATTTTTTATTTCTTAGATCATTTGATTCTGGATGGGATGGATCTTAGTCCCAATGACTTTGTTGGTATTTGTGAGGATTCAGATTTGGATCCAAATCTGAATCAATCTTATATACCACACAGTCATCGGGATTCGGATACATCCATCTTTTATTGTGATATTAGAGCCAATTCATTTTTGAGATACTTTGATTATTCAGAAGAATCTAAGAAATCATGATTGAATCTACTCCAACCCCTTCAGCCCCTTGTCTACCAACAGTCAACTCTCGTATCTTCTTTTACTCCTCAAAACTTTCCATCTCACTACTACAAAAATTAAATCACGTGGCGCTCTTTTTTTTTTTTTTTTATAGAAATGTGACACTTCTTGAATGCTAAAAAAGTCTAAGCTACTAAAGACTCATGGGAGAGGATTTTTATTATTATTATTTTTTTGTTTTAGCTTCCTGTGGCGTTTTCTTGGATGAGCGCCACAAGAGGTTAATTTAATTTTTTTCCATTTAGCCTCATGTGGCGCTCATCCAAGAGAGTGCCACAAGAGGCTATTTAATTCTTTTTTTCAATTACCTCTTGTGGCGCTCTCTTAGAAGAGGGCCACAGAAAGTCTCTATTTTTGTTTCCCTCTCTTCTTTTTCCCTTATGCATGGCATTTTTGTTTTCATTGCTTCCTGTGATGTTCTTCCAAGAGAGCGCCATAGGAAGTGTTTTCATTTTTTTTTATTTTTTCCCTCTCTACTTTTTGTTTTACGTAGGCAATTTTTTTTCATTGCCTCCAAATGAGCGCCACAGAAGGGGTAATTTTTTTTCTTCAATTTTTTTCACTACCCATTTCATTATTCTATATTTTTTTTTCTCTTTTAGTTGGCACTTGTGAATACATATATAATTTGAGAAGGTAACATATTTTGCCTCTTCAAATAGATAGGGATAAATTAGAAGAAACACTAAATATGAAGTTTTTTATACGAAATAAGAACACATTATTATACAAGAATGCAAACAATATGTATAGAGATAGAAATAGCTAATAAAATTTAACTCAAATACAACTTGCATGCAAACAAGTAAATAATAATTAATGTATAAAAGAACTACATATTATAACTGTGAATAGGGAAAGATCACCACCTAAGTTATTTGTGTTATTAAATATTGACATTATTCCTCAACAATTTGATTGACCTGATCTTTTGTCAAACTATCTACCCGTTCATCTTTAAAATACTACATTCACAAAGTCATTAACAAAACAAATTAAAATCATATCATCAAAAATTTACATCTAGTGATAAGTTAAATTTAAAACACAATGTCAATTAAAACTAAAATCACTTACTTGTTGAGGAACAAAAGTTTTGCTATTGGTAATTATGTCTTTCATAAATTTCCTTATGTAA
>JBAGKO010186569.1:0-15585 GCA_037177275.1 Acacia concinna
TTAGGGAGATCTCCATTTAATCTATTATGATTTCTATATTAATTATTTAATTAATTCATTAAAAATTGGGATGTTACGTTAGGTGCATAAGAGAAACTCTTGGGGAGGTTTTGGCCTACTGGAAATTCGACCTTCAAGCTCAGAATTTCAAGGAGATTTTCAGCTACACCAATTGATCAAGCAATCAAGGCATTGTAGAGGAGTTGTCCAGTATCCAAAGAAGCAGAGGAAAGGCACCTGCATCATTCGAGTAATCGGTAGCTAGAACTTCTAACCTTAACCTGTTAATGCTTTGCTGTCTGCTTTATTTCTTTGCTTGTATTACTGTGTTGTGGTTGAGCAAGTATGTATGAGATGTATAACTCTTTGTTTATATGCCTTGGCTATGTGATGGAGGTAGAGTCATATGCATGCTCCTTATACACGGTGAGTGCCAAGAGAGAGGGTACTAAATGAGTAGTTACGAGCATGACGTATTGCATGACATGTATTTCATAATAACGAATTGGTTATTGTTTTGCTACTAAGGTTTTTCCAGAAACCTTACTCTTTTCACAATGCATGTGAAGGTACCTCGGGAAGCAAGGTGAAGAGATAGATAGTGATTGTTTATTTTGCTTCCCTGTATTATTTGGATGACTGTAATATGATATATGTACTGGATACTGGATTCTGGACATCTGAATTATGTATCTATGCTACTGTTGTTGATGATGTAATATGAGGAATGCCTTTACCTTAGCTGTCATGATGTCCGTGTGACGTTAGAATTGTGAGGAAAGGGGAAAATGGTAGAGCAATGTAATATGGTGAGTTGGCACTTGATTTTTGGCTATTCTGAGCTTAAAATTGGGTTAGCTACAGTTTAAGCAAATGACTGTGTCTGACCACGAGCCTTTGCTTGCTAATAGAGGGTATTTTTAGCTGCAAATGGGGTGGTAGATCATTTCATTTGGAGTTTTGTAGCAAAAGTTATTCCTTCCCAAGGTTAGGCCAAAAATCTTGAAAAATTGGAAAATGACCAAATGAATAGTGCCAAATTAACTGTATGAATAGTGCAACTTTGAGGGGCTGCATATGTGCGATGCTATGCTATCATGATTTGAGATTATTTTTACCTTATAGAGGAAGGAAAGATCTTTCCAATGAGCTTGGAAACACCATGTTTCAATGTTTCTAGAATTAGTTATGATTTTCCAAAGTTGGTCGAAATTAAGGACTGGGTGAATAGTAACCCGAGAAAGGCAACAAATTTTCCCTTATTTTCCCAACTTAAAGTCATAACTAGTGATCCAATAGCTCTAATATGATAAGGTAATGATATAAAAGGAGGTGTTACACAAAGCAGGAGTAGGCGTTTGACAGCTGTAACATCCCAAAAATTTTTAGGCCCATATATTATATTTTGGGGTAGACCGAGGGTTGTACACTAATATTTTTTGAGACCTAGATGAGGTATTTGGGATGGATAGAAGACCTTAGTCTGTAGAGAATTGAGAAATCTCACAACTATTGAAGTGAGATTTGGGGAAGGTGGTATGTGCAAAAAGTAAAAAGTCAGCAAAGTTATAGAATGAATTTTGGATAGGTTTGAAAGCCTCAAAAATTCCCGTACAATCCCAGAAATTATTTTAGAGCATCCATAACAGTATGGAACAGTCATAATGATTTTTAGAGGCCATATGAATTTTTGGTAAATTTATGAATATTTTATTAATCTTTGGCTAAACTAGGTTTTTGGCCAAAAATTAATTGTATCAAATATTAAGAGGCCTTAATATTCTGGACTGGAATTGGGAAAAATTCGTACAATATTTTAGAGGAATTATAAGATTTATTGGAGGTCAGGAAGAAGTCTAGAGGAATTATTAAAAATTGTTGAAATCAGTTTATCACCGATATAAAAGACTTTTTCAGAGAAAAATTAATTTTGGGAGTTCCAGATGTCGAAAAATTCTAAAATTTTTATGGTGAAACGGGTATATCTCTGTTTTGTAATAGTGATAAGTACCTTTAGGCATGGATCTATCAAATGTGTTGGCCATGCAACATATCCCCTGACAACGTCTCTAACCATGACTTATTCGTCCAAAGAAGGGATAGGCAGGAAAGCATCTTCATTGGTGCTAAAATCAATCCTTACTCTAAGTGTGTTACCGGGTAAGGGAGAATTGATCAACATATCATTATTATAGTTGAACCCAACCCCGAGAGAAATTGTATTCTTAAAGGATTGATCCATGTGGAGCTTGCACGTAGATTCACCCTACGGAAATAAAGTTAGTACATTAGGGTACAAAAATGACAAGTTTGTAATGTAACAAAATGTTAAATAGAGAGGAAATTAATTACCAAAGGAATAGGCACTTTAGAAAAAAGAAGTATAACTATCATTCACACTTGGGCTTTCACATGTTGGGGCACTCTTGTTTGGCCTAGACTATACTATAATTTCAATCTAGATTATCAACATTTCATTGGTATGGCTTTTTTGTTGAAACTATTCTTGCATGGAGTTCTTAAACCAATCTACCTCCTCCCTCAACCACCTTACCTCACTATGGGTGGAGTGATTTTGCCATTTGAAGTATTTTGTCTATATCACTCCAAATCCAGTACCTCAAGCATGACCGCTATACTCAGGTAATACTAGTGCTCTGCTGAGCAAATCATCGCGACCCATGTATTTGGACAACTCTAGCATCTCTTGGGTCATTGTCCGCTATGACAAAAAGAATTACATCAATGTGAGCCAATATAAAATAGAAAAAATTAAGTAAAGTTGATTCTTAATCACATAATCCCAATACTTACACAATACACTACTACAAAATTTCATTCATGTGGCGCTCTAAAGGCTTTCTGGGTGAGCACTTACCCGAGTCAATCAAAATTTTTTTTATTGACTCCTGAGTGAACGCCGCAAGAGGTAATGATTTTTTTTATATCTGCACTTAATTTTTTTTATTCATTCTTTTTTTTGTGCTTTCAAATTTAAATCTAATTTAGGAGAGGGAGAAGTTGCGGGATATGAACTTCCAGTACACTTTTTATTCCTTTTTCTTCTTCAAGTAGATTTGAGACCTATATTTATAAAGTAAAAAATGAATATGAATCAAATTCAATCTTTATGAAATGCAACTCAAATATCAAATATAATATAAATATTTAATTATCTTAGTTATTTTCCAGCATATAAAAATGAGAATAAGCTTAAAATTTAAAATCTTACAGTGTATGTTGAAAGTTTAACAAGAGTGAGATGAAACTATAAGCACAACATCTGGAAAAAAAAGTTAGTAAAGAAAAATAGAAAGATGAGGTTGCATATAAATTTAAAATTAGAAAAAGAGGACAAAAGAGTATATACTTAAGAGATCATTAAGATAGGGATAAGTGGAGGTAATGAGCCTAAAAAAAGTGAAAGCGAGGGAATAAATGAGTGTTTATCGAATGAAATAGAAAAGGAGGAGGAAATGGAAGTGGGAGTAGGAATAGATATATAAATGGAGAAGGAGAGGGAAGTGGGAGCCAAGATGCTAGGGAAAAGAGAGAAAAAAATTTAAGAGACAGAGATGCTCAAAAATATGGTGAACACAATGAGCTATTGTAAAATTGGGAGTGTAAATATAGTAGGGTTTAGGTAGGAAAAGAAAATTTAAAAAGGACTTCCTATGGCGCTGCTTTGAAAAAGTGACATGGGAAGGAGAAGAAAAAAATTTAAAAAAATTGAACTCCTGTGGCGCTTGCTCAAAGGAGAGCTACGATAGGTCAATTGTTTTTTTTAAAAAAAAATTCTATCGTGGTGCTCATTTGAACAAGTGCAACGATAGGTCAATTCCTTTTAAAACAAAAAACAAAAACCCTATTGTGGCACTTGTTCAAATGAGTGCCACAATAGGTCAATTCTTTTTTAAAAAAAGAAAAGAAAAACAATTCATTTATCGTGGCGCTCCTTTCCCGATAGGTCAATAATTTTTTTTTTTTAAAAGAGACCTATCATGGAAGTCCCCCACTTCCTGTGGCGCTCCTCTGAAAGAGTGCCACGATAGGTCCTTTTGTTTTTTTTAATAATAGACCTATCGTGGCACTCCTTTGAAAGAGAGTCATAGGAAGTGTGTCACTTAAACCTTATTATGTAGTAGTGATACCTTTTGGCTTCTTTGTTAACAATCTCTCCTTTTATGTTTGTGACCCTGGCCACCCACAAATCATGTCTTGGCACTTGTGTACTCTTGGAGTTGGTTTGTAGTAGATCAAAATTAGATGAAGTTAAAAAAGTAATCATACAAATTAGATGCATATGAAATGTTAATTAGTTGTTATCAGTTTGTGCTCTAAGTTCCCATATGATACTGCTACTGTCACATATCTATATGACATGTTTGTGGCATTTGTCCTATTCTTTTGCTTAATTTCTATTTACATCCAAAGGATTCATATTGGTAAACATAAATATTTAGAAATAATTAGCAATTGTTAAAGACTAATATCATATAATCTAAAATTTGGGTGTCGGGTGTATCCTGAAAAACTCGTTCCATTGTTCTTGAGTGACAACTCCAACTCTATGAGCATCCATTGACAACTAATGGGACTTAAATGCAATTACAAAATTTTATGAAACTGTTTGATCATATTTTCTTTTAGTTAAAACCTAAACGCAATCTTCCCTTTCTTTTATAAATAATTAAATGGAAGAAGGATGAAATATCAGCAAAAGCAAGTTTTATTGGTAAATGTACATATGACATATTTGTAGTCAGTCTTATTTATTATGTGATTTACACATATAGGACGGAAAGTGGAAAACCTACGTGCTTTATTTTATGATTTTTCTCCTTTGAATATAAAAGTTATTTTACTATCAGTTATTAATTTTATTATTTTACTGATAATTGATCTTTCCAGAGTCTACTTTTTATGATATATTTTTTATTTTGAATAGAATTTGATGAAATATTGTTTCAATTTTATGTTGGCAATTTTTTGTTAAAAATGTTTAGGTTTGTCTAGCCCTAAAAGCTCTCAAAGTTTAAAAAGCAGTTAAAAAATTAGTTGCAAATTATATGTATCGACAAGATCATTACATCAAAGGAAAAGAATGTATGTGTGCATATTAAAAGATACTTTTAAAATATATCAATGGATAATGAGAATGTTCTTTACTTTGTTATTTCACGGGGATACAACATAAGCACTTAATTGCAGGCGAAAAGAAAAAACATAAGCACCTTTTTTAAAAACAAAAGTTAAACTAATTTCATATTTGTTCAGATATAATAGATTATTTACGTTTTCTAATTTTATTAACATTAAATAATTTTTTAACCCATATAAATGTTTTATAAAATAAAAATAAATCATATAAAAAAATTTTGGGTTGTAAATTTTTTTGTGAAATTTATAATTTTTTATTAGTTTTAAAAATTCGATGTCGGGAGAATGTATGAGGGCATACATAAATTTTGCTAAGGGTATTTTAGTATTCTTAATTTTATATTTTTGTATTTGGTCATTCTAAACAATTATAATTTTTGTGGTTCTTAGCAATGAATATTATTTTCTTTAGGTCATTTATCATAATTTTCCCTTTTTTCTATAAAGGAACATCTGGACTTGAAACTGATGGGATATTTTTGAAAGTGCTTGGTTGCTTTAGTTTCAGTATACTCTGTCTGTCACTTCTTTTTAAAAGCAAATTAAAGCTAATCTTTCTTTTTGTGTGTGACTTGCGAGAAGTTTCAAAAGGATTGAATTTGAATGTCAAATTTCAAAGAAATGTGGTCCTACCTGGTTGGAAATGATAGAGCATAATCAAAATGCATAAATTCGTTTCACATAGTGTCGTCAATACAACTATTTGTTCTTTTCATACTGAATGAAAACGTACGACAACACCGAATGATCGAACTATAATCATAACCAAAATGTCCCTTTGAATCCAATTCTTTAAAATCCAACATAATAAAGTTGTAGCTGTAACATGCCAATCTCCATATTCGAATATAAGATTTGTTCTGTGATGAGCTTGATGTCGAATCGATCCCTTGACTTGTAGTAATGTGAAACCTAATAATCTCCACTCCCACCATAATCATGATCATGAGAAAGATGCAAGAATCACATTTTAATATTATGAACTATAAAATTCCTTTAGAAGTGACTTATATTATAAAGATAAGGAAGTAGTAGTAATCATGATTGCATTTAGCGGTTCACCCAATATACCTTTTTTCATTGCTATCCCTGGTCATTAACATAAAAAGCAGTTAACTAATTTGAGTAGACTAAGGAAGTTAGCTATATTCTTAAAATGTCATTTTTCTTCATGACTACCTGTGAATAGAAGCTCCTTAAGGTATACAACAAATAGTGATACTTTAGGAAAAATATAAATTTGAGAGATAAAGTTTATTAAGGTTTTGTATTTAGGATCAAATTCAATTAAACCCCAACTAATCTTAGTATCTAGCTCGTCTAAGGACTGAATGTAATATATATATATATATATATATATAGTTAGAAAAGGAATCAAACTAAGAAAATGCATGTCCTAATTAAGGGGATAGGAATGTCTCTTTTGATCTCTCTTCATTTAGTCTCCAATTAATACCTCAACTATTATATCAACTTTTAATGGTTGAGATTTAATGATAGATGCATGTCATTAATTCTCAACTGTTAAAAGTTTATCTAATGCTTAGAACAATAAATGGGCAGTATTTTAATAGGAAGGTCAATGGAAATACCCCTCTCCCCCTAATTAAGGCACACCTCGCTAGGTATTTAGCCTAACCTGTATGAAATGTATGTAGTGCCCGCTTCATCAATTTAAATTAAAAAGCACAAAAAATTTGGTGTTGTAATAAGGTGTCAACTATATTTCTATAAAAGCCATGCAACTTGCTTCACAACCCAATTAACCTCAAAACAAGTCGTCTAATTGTATATTTATCACTGAATCATAATTGATTTTTCCCCTTTTATTCAAACATTTTATTATGGCACGAGATGGATATGGTATGGTGAGAAAGTAACCGCTTCTAAAAGAAAGAGGATGATGATAGAATGTAGAGAATGATTCACAATGTTGATGGACATACCATTAGAACATTGAATAATGATATTGTTATGTAAATGCTAATTACAGTTGGATACAATTAATACAAAATTTGGGAAAAAAAACTTCTGATCTTCAAACCAATATATACTAACTTAGGTGATTATGTGGCTAGGGGTACACATGGCACTAATAAATATTATTTAAAGCAATGATGTCAGTGAATATGTGGCCCAATTACTGTTGAGCCAGCACTTATTAAGAAAATAGATATATTGATTCTCACAGAGAATTAGTTAAGCCAATAATTAAGGGTCAAGTTTACAACTCTACCCTCATTTATGAATATTTTTTTAACCTTTTCTTCTCTCTCCTCCTTTAATTAAGAAAAAAATTGGAACAATGTTATTTAATACTCTAAAATTGGACTTATATTAAGGACCACATTTTTTGGTCGAAAGGGACTTATAATAAGAACCAAAGTGGTACGGCATAGAATTATCCACATTATATTTGACATTAATGTTCTTAATTGTCTACGTAGATATAGGTGGTATTAATAATGTTTTTGTAGTTTTTTGTAGTAGTGTGACTTCCATTCATATTCAAATGGCCATTATTTGTGGTCTCTTTTAAATTTATGATTTTATTGTTTTTCTTGATGTAAGTTTAGGAAAAAACAATCAAATTGAAATCCAATGTGTATGCCAAATGTAGCTAAATAAATGATAGTTGTTAGATATAAAACCAGAGAACACCGGTTTGGTATGGACAAGGAGAAGTACAAATCTCCCAAATCAATTATTAGTATCGTTGTCTGAGTTTATATTTCATAATTATAAAATTAAGACAAATTATTATCTATTTTGCTGCAATTTCCATATAATGGTTTAAAGACAAAAACACTCTCCTTTCTTCTTCATTGCTCTTCCTTTTGCTAATTCTTTAAAATTATTAGATGTTTTGATATTTCTATATTATTCATATTTTGACTAATAAGAATCGTTGATGTTAAATAAATTGGTATTATTTTCTCATTATCTACATACATATATATTAAATATTTCTTGGATACTTTTATTTTACTCTAATTTTATAATTTGATTCTTTATATGACAGCAGGAAATAATTTTTCCAAATTCATAAACGAAGCCTTATTTTCTGTTCATGTTTTATTACCACTAGGCAAATTAAATTCAAATTCAAAAGAAGACCGTATCAATCAAGAGACTTACCTTGATCTTTAATAATATGTACATTATTGCATATTTTCGTTTTAAAAAGTATATTAACCCTTTAACGGTGAACATAATATTTGGTAGTTGTAGTTTGCCTCCAATTTTGGTTTTGGTAGATCTGTATAATTTCAAAGCATAGATTTTGGTCCTTGAAATTTCCTTTTGTCTTAAATAGTGTAAAATAGCCTCCACCCAACCGTGTTATTTTATCCTTCAAATTTCCTTTTGAAAATAGTGTAAAATAGTCTCTACAAAGATGATGATGAAGAGTGGAAGACAGTGTCATTTTATATTCTTTTTAAATAAGAAAATAATTATTACTATGCCATGTAAGGTGCCCAATCATCAAGTCATATCAGCAAAATTGATAGTGTTATTTTTGTTCTCCTCTTCAGATGTCACAGATTTACTGAAGTACTAGGAATGGAATCCCTTTTGTATGGTCGTTGTCATCGCCGTCGTCATCACCATCATTATTATTTGTTGTGGTGGTGGTTCTAGTGCTATTATTATTATATATTCTCTTTCATTACTAAAAATTTAGATATATATAATGCTTAATAAATAAGAGTGAAAATATGTTATGTAGATCAAGGCGGAGGTCACACAAGGATATATAATCATAAAACATAACGATTAAATATCCGCACCATGCATTAAGAGGTGGAATATTCACTAGTGCAAAATTACTCTTTTTGGCGAATATTAAAAATGACTTTCCACTATTGCATATGGACAGAAAGTGGTGAAGCGGAAAATAGGGGCTTACAATATCTATTATGAAGTAACAGACATTGTAAGTCATGACTTACAACGTCTATTGCATTGTGCAACAGACCCCGTAAGGTATGACTTATTACTTCTATTGCACAATGCAATAGACATTGTAAGTTATAACATATTTTTAGAGAAATTAATAATACTAAATCCAACTTATATTCAATAATTATCAATACTCATGCCCAAATACATACAAGCATCCCTATACAAATCCACAAAATGCTCACTTGTGAATTAATATATTTGGAATAACCATATAAATCCAATAATCTTCAGCCAATTACCCATGATGTTATGCAAAGCAGCATCCTACAAATTCAATGTCACATTGACTGAAAATACTAAAGCCACCCTAAACACCAACAATTACATAAATTTGGAATGGCACGTGATAAACAAAAATTGGTTTCAAAGAATCAACTCCCACTAGCTGCTCCACGAAATTCAGCACCTTCGCCAGACATTTGCTCGCCTGTTACATAAATAGTATTAGTTACAAAAAAAGTGATAGATTTACTTCATCACATATCATAAATTAATACAAAGAATCTAAACCTATATTGATATTTCTCGCAGTCACAATTTTATCCATATAGCCCTATACTCAAGAAAACTAATGAATATGAAATTAAGGGGAGGAATGAAAAGGCTATATCACCATTCCATATATGTTAACCTTTTTTAGTTCATGTCTCATTCTCTATTGGAACAAGAGGGCTAAATTCCATGTTGTTTGCACCATCAAAAAGATTGCTATCACTATTTATTTGTTCTTCTTCATCATCAGTCATGGTAGGCCTTGTATCTTTTCCATGTGAAACTCCGGTTGGGTAAACATTATAGCTTTATCACTCAGCAACAATTGTAGTTAATAATCGTGATTTATTTAGTAACAAATATGACGGTTCTTATGAAACAATGGTTATGTGATACTTACAAATAATTTATCTTCAACATTATATCAGTAAAAAACTAATACTTATAATAATATCTCATATTTATACTTTTAAGATAAATATATTATGTTAAAATATTAATGTAATATATAATATCAATTAACATCTTAGGGAGCGAGAGAGACAATATGTTCAAAAAGAAAAATTATTTGTGTTATAAAAATAGGGGAAAATAAAGAGATGAGATGAAGGATAAAGAAATATACACTACTACAGAAAAGAGAATTTATGTCCCCAAATAAAATCCGTTTTTAGAGAAATGGACATAAAAAATAAACGCAGTGGCATTTTTGTAATTTAAAGGTAGTCCAGTTAGATTTCAACATTCCCAAACTAATTTGATCCCAAAACTAATTTAAGGATGTGGAAGGTGCCTAGGTAGGGATTTCCGCTTCCCCAATCCCATTATACCCCCGGTCATCCCTGATGTCCCCCGACCCTCAACGACCCCAGTCCTATCCCTGACCCCGACGCCCCCACCTCCCCTACCCCGAAGCTTGACCCCTAACCTTGACAGCCCCCATCATCCCGATGTCGATGCCAACGGCCCCCCACCCATCGAACCCAACCTTCCAAGCCCTCGACCCCACCTAACCACCATATCCCTCCCAAATGTCAAACCCACCCACTCCCACCCGGCGGCACCCCTCCCCCAACGGTGTATTTAGATCCCCCATAAGTGACGAGCCACTACCCATGCATTGCTTGGCTAAACCCCCCACAATTGTTTCTTCCTCTTCTTGTGACTGAGAGCATTTAAGGTGCGTATCTTTGATTATTTTGTGACTATTTTGTTATCTAGCTGTATGATTTTTTATGTTATTTGAGTTGTATAGTTGTTATTGGTGTTTACTTTGAGTTGTTATAATTGGAGAAGAATGTGTATTGTTTAGAAATATTTGTTGAGATAGTTTTTTTTTTTAATTATGTTGAAATAGGATGTTTTTGAATTTCTTGGATGTCTTATTATAAGCTGAAATGTTGTCAATTTTTTTTTTCAAAAAATGAATGAAAGACAATTAATTTTTATGTCCTACATTAACATATGCTATTTTTTAAAATTAAGTTATGTTAATCATAATGTCTTAGGAAGATCAATATTGGGTCATAATTGGAAGAATGCTCTAAGAACTAGTGAGGAATATGATAAAGGATTAGAAGAGTTTATTGAATTTGCTAAAAGGAATGTTCCTGACAAAAAGGGGATGTATTTTTGTCCTTGTGTGAGTTGTTTAAATGAGAGTCGTCGCACTATTGATGATATAAGGAATCACCTACTATATGACGAAATAAATGTTCGGTACACAATGTGCATATGCGTGGTGAGAAAGTAACTTATTATAATTCACAACAAAAAGAGATTGTATATGTGGATGGATTGATAATGATAAAATACAAAAAATGATTTACAATGTTGAGTTTGAATCTTTTGCTTTACAATCATGTGCACATGAAAGCGTGTAGAGTAATGCAGAGACTCCTTTGTACCCTAGGAGTACTAAGTATAGTTGGTTGTCAAGAGTTTTGCATTTGGTGAACTTAAAGGCAACTTGTGGGTGGACTGATAGTAGTTTCACATTGTTGCTTGAGTTGTTGTGTGATATGTTTCCAATAGATAATGTGCTTCCAAATCGAATGTATGAGGCCATGAAAATATTGTCTGTGATGGGTATAGAGTACAAAAAAATGCATGCTTGCCCTAATGACTAGGTTTTCTACATAAAGGAGTATGAAGGTCTGAGTGACTGTCCAAAATGTAGAACTTCATGATACAAAAGGAAGAAAGATGGTGGCAGCAGTGGTGTGAAGAGACATCTAAAAGACTTATGTCAAAGGTGTTGTGGTATCTTTCAATAATACCTTAGTTTAAACGATTGTTCGCGAATGCGTTAGTAGCAAAAGAGTTGAGGTGATATTGTGATTAGAGAATATATGATGGAAGATATCTATGATACCCGACTGACTCACCACAATGGAAAAAAGTTGATGAAATTTTCCTTCAGTTTGGCAATTGATCGAAGCCGATTTTGTCACCTAAATTGGTCGTCAGATTGATTGCACCAATAATGTAGTATAGGGCAACCAGTCGTTCTTCTCGAGGAGCTCTATTTGGAATTCTTAAACAATTAATTGGTTAATTAGGGGGTTTTCGGTGCAAATAAGTAAATAAACTAAAAAAAACTATTTTTGGTATTTTAGGTTTAGAAGAATGGTTTTGTTTGGAAAAGGGTAATATGATGGACTAGTCTTTCGATGATGATCGCTCAGCTATCCTCGCTCTCTCAAAAGATAATGGAAGTTTTAAATCTCTAAGTTCAATTTGAAAACCCTAAGCAATCGCTTGGGTCCAATGACTCAGGCTTCCTTGCTAGCTCTCACTGTCGAAGTACTGCTGCTGCTTCCGATCTTTTCTTTTCTTTTCGGTCAAAGACTCTCTCTCCCTTCTTATCGTGTTCCTGTACGTGTCTTCTTCGTCTAAACTGATATGATTTAGATATTATTCAATGCATGTGCATCGTGATCTCTCCTGTGAAGGATGGTCAAAATAATAATAAAATAATATCTTAACCTATTATAAGAATAACATTAATAATAATACCTATTAAAAAGTTCTTTCTCCTTTTTTATTTAAGAATATGGTATTATTATTATTATTACTACCCAAATTAATTTTATTATATCATGATTTTTATCTTAATTTTGATATTTAAAATGAAATCCCTTAAATCATGCTTTATATTGATATCTTGACAAAATCTTATCTAAATCCCTTTAATTAATTATGGAAGACTCCCTAAATATAGTAAAATATATCATAAATTTATCTAAAAATAGGGAGTCATCACTCATTCCTAATCATTATTAATCAAGTTTATATGAAGGTTAAAGGAGATTAAACTTAGATTAAGCTTCAACGATCATAAAGCAAAATCTGTCACAAGTTCCAACGGTAACCTCTTGCGAAGCTCAACGGAAATAATAAGTATAACGGTCTTTAAGCTTCAATTGCTATATATATGAGATCATTCAAAAATGAAGAGGAGAGAGCTTCAACAAGATCATCGTCAAAATGCCAAATCTTTGAATTCATCTCCTACTCATATACTCTGTTTCTTCATCTCTTTGTTTCTAAATGATCATGTAATATGCTTTAGAGAGAAAATCTGTATTTGTGCTTTAGTCATAATCATTCACTTCTAAGAGAGAAGTTTCATTGTAATATTTTATCATCAAGTGTATAACCTTACAGTGTGTAAGTGGAAGTTTGAAGAGAATTGTAGAAGGATACACAAGTGCCCTGCTAAACTTGTGGGATTGTAGAGGCTTCTCTTGTGCTCAAATTAAACAAGAAGATTAGTGGATTGAAAATCTCAGGAGGAACCTAAGGACTGGACATAGGTCAGTGGATGATTGAACCAAGATAAATCTCTGTTTGCAACCTCTCTTCCCGTATCTTATTTATATCCAGCATACTTGACTTAATTAATTGGTTATTGTTTTTAAGGTTCAGTATCCTTCTATTTACTAAGATGCGAAAAGATTTTCAAGATTCTTAAATTTTTTATGTTACACCCAATTCACCCCCTCTTGAGTGATATGCTTGCACTAACAGTTGGTATGTGGATAATCTTTTGTCATGTGCTTTGGGGAACATGATTCCCTTTTCTTCTCTCCCTCCTCTCTCTCACACATGCTCACATGCCCACTTTTGTCTCTTTATCATGTGTATTTCAAATTTTAACTTTGTTCCCCTATTAAAATAGGAGAAGGGAAGGGAGTGGGGGTTAAATGGGTTGGGATAATTTTTGGTATCCTTGTTTGCTCCTTTATATATTTTGTGTCTACTAGTAGGAAAGGAAAAGTTAAAAGTGTTGTGCTTGGTTTTCTTAGTAAGTTCTTGCTTTAAAATTTGTATTTCATGTTTTTGGAATTTTTCTATGCTTGGTTTGAGCTCTATGAATGAAGATAGTCATTTGGTAGTACTTGATAGAATTTTTATTACTTACCATTAACTATTGATTAATTTGGGTAATCATCCAAATACTTCAATGTGATTGGATCAGATCTTGAGGGTAGATTAGGTGAGGCTCCAAGACCTAAACTACGAGACCATGTTTTGATGTAGCCGCGATATTATTCCTAGCTTAAAGTTATGATGATTTTTTATTGACTAAACTAATTCCTTCCTTGTTAAGTACAAAATTATACCTACTATAAAGATTTATAGTCAGTTAGAGTAATAGAAGAAATTGAGGCAGCTTAAGCATTTTATATGTTCCAAGGATATCAAACTTGTACGATATGCAATCTTCTTCATGATGGAGAGAAAATAGGAGACAAAAGAAAAGTGGGGTGGAAAATAGGGAGGAGGAAAAATTTTCCCTATTTGGGTAGGAGAGACAATTAGGGAGAAAGGAACACAAGGGAGGAAAATGAGGCATGGGAACGACCATTTTCCACCGAAAATTTCTCTCCACAAGTAGGGAGATTTGGGGAGAAAAATGTGTTGTTTTCATTGCCTCCTATCAAAAATTTGAAAGAAGTTAATTATATATATGTGTATGAGTATATAATTCCCATTTACGCTTTTTGATTTCAAGGAAGCATGGACCAAGTTTTTTTTTAATTATGTAGAAGTCTTCTAAATAGCCAACCCCACTTAGGGGAGTTGATTACACCATATTTTTATATATTATTTCATGATTAATTTGTGAATTTAATCATGTTAATTGAGACAAAAATGCATTATTTATGATAATGAGGGATTATATAAAAAGAGTTTAAATAGGGTATAATGGTCAATTTTTATTGATTTCAGATGATTAATTTTTGAGATAAAAACAATTACATTTTGTTGATTTTCCTTTTTCAAATAGTTTGGGAAAATTACATAAAAGAGCCTAGATTTCTAGAAGACTGCAAAACAATGAAGAAAAGGACTAGGGAAAATTATAGTACATGACCCAAAATTTTTGGAAATTGCAAAAATGACCCTGAATTGGTTGCCATCGTTTTCTTTACCCGAAACTCTAATTTTAGGTTGGGGAAAAGAGAGGGAACATAGCCATAGGCTGAAGACGAGGAGGAGCCGAGGAGGAGAGTTAGGAGGCGTGACTTGGAAGCGAGAGCGAGATGTCACACTTTAGAATTTTCTAGAGATTTCTTGCACATTCTTTAATTTACTTTATGTATATAGCATTGTATGGACAATTCTAGCGAACTCTAGGCTATAGAGAGAATCTCAATAAATATCTAGATATTTTGATAGAACTCTCTGAAGGATCAATTTCCACTGTTAATCCCAGGACATTTGTCTAAAATCTAAAAACCTCTGGCAGGTTGAGTAGTATAAATAGTGGAAGTCATTTACTCCCAAACAATGAAGAGCTAAGTTCTATTAAGGAAAGTTCTCTTGTAAACTCTCCTGTTTCAATACAAAGTTCTTTCCTTATTCATTCTCTTGAGTTATGTTTCATCCTCTCTTGTGTATTTGAGTTAGGAGGCTGACTTAGCTAGTTCGCTGGGAGCGACGAGAGGCTAAGTGCCG
>JBAGKO010186669.1:0-30403 GCA_037177275.1 Acacia concinna
CCGAAGAAATATGCTAGTGTCGTGATTTGGCGACACTGGCTTTTGGTTTCAGAGATTTGCCAGCGTAGGGTTTGGTCTAGGGTGATAGACATTGGCTTCCACTGTGCAGGGGCGGGTTTCGAACTGAAACTTTCAAAATTTCTAGTAGTTTTCTTTAACTTCTAACGAGGGCAGTGGAGTAATTTCTCATATGAAGATAATTTCCCAAAAGTCCTTAGAGACCTCTTAGTAAGAGGAAAATTTAGAGGGATTTTTTTGTAATTATCTCTGAACTTTGGGACCTAGGTGCTATTTTCCCTATAATTTTTCTTATATTACTCATAACTAACTATTTTTTTTTCTTGTTATTAAGTTGTCATAGAAAATGACCGTTGGAATGCATATTCCCGAATGTAACCTAGTCCGTAATAAGATCAGCGCCCAGAGAGGCAGAGTTGACGTCGTGTCCTTTAGCTTAGACGTCAAGAAATGACAGCCAAGACTACGTGTCAAGTAGAGGAGCTGGCTCCTCAGATCTCTCTTGGCTCTTGCAAAATCTGAACGAAACTTCCAACGGTCTCATTCTGCACCAAAACACACCTCGCTCCTTTTTTTTTTTTTTTGCTTTCCCAACTAATCCTCCACTCCTTTCCTTCTAATCAACCCCAAAAATTAACTAACTTCCTCAAGCGCTCACTATTCTTTTATATTCTTCTTCCTTTTTCTTTATTCCTTCTCATCTCATACGCTTCTTCTCTAGTCAATTACGTCATTTCTCTTCCCTTTTTTCCTCTGATTCGATTTGCTTTTACTCCAAATTCAAAGTACAATTCTCTATATCAAGCTAATAATAAGAAAGATTCTCATCAGAAATTTTATCTATTGTTTTCTGTGTGATCCTGTGAGGGCTCGGTTTCTCTACTCCATGGCGGTTTCACCCGTGCCTGAAAGTGAAGGGACCGCCACTACAACTGCTACTTCTGCCTCCGTTCTCAGCGACTTGGATCTCAGCCTTGCTTCTCTTCGTCGAAGGCCCGTGTCTGAGTCTTCTGTTAGGCCTCAGGCTTCTGAAGCTGAGACTTCTAATGAAGATGTCAACCAGAAGTTGGAAGGTTCCAATGTGATCAATCGGAAGGTTCCAGAGCAGTTTTCGGATGTTTCCGCCCTCAAGTTTTCTCATCGTCCTTCTGTTCCAGCTCATGCTAGAATCAAGGAAAGCCCTCTCAGCTCCTACAAAGTTTTCGAACAGGTTTTGGCGGTTAAATTCTTTACAGTTTAACGAATTGGCTCATTTACTGTTGCTTTTTTGAATTGGTTGTTTGTTCTGGCTCGACAGAACTTTACTGAATAATCTACGAATTGCAGAGTCACGCGGGCCTTTTCAACCTCTGTATTGTATTGCTTGTTGCGGTGAACAGTCAACTCATCCTTGAGAACTTAATGAAGGTTTGCCTCTTCCACTTATTCCTTCTATTCTTTCTCAGAGATATAAATATCCGTTCTGCTCAAGTCTGTTTGAATTTTGACAGCTTACGTTTTCTTTCTTATTTCTTCATTTATTATTTATTTTTTTATTTATTTTCATATTTCAGTATGGTTGGTTGATTAAGTATGGCTTTTGGTTTAATCCAAAATCATTGAGAGACTGGTTCCTCTTCATGCGTTGGTAATGCCTTCCATTAGTTCTTTGATGAATAAACTCTGCATTTTAGGACTTCTGAGAATCCTTGTTTGAATTTGTCATTGATGTTATATATCTTTAACAGCGATTCCTTTGCAGTCTCTCTCTTGCTGTATTTCCTCTTGCTGCCTTTGTAGTGGAGAAATTGGCGCAAAAGAAGTATATACCTGAACCAGTAAGAGATTTTTCAAGCTCTTTTTTATTTTTATTTTTTTAAATCATTAGAAGTGATTTCGCGGTCCTTTGTCTTGTTTGTCTGTTTGAACCGATACGTGTTTGGGAATATTGATCGGAATATCTCAGGTTGTCGTTTTACTACATGTAACCATTACGTCAGCTGCAGTGTTATATCCGGTTTTAGTAATTTTCAGGTTGGTATAATTCTTCCCTTGAGACTAAAATTCATTTGAAGGTTCATATTGTACCCTCATTTTATGTTACTGGCATCTGGGAAGACTTTGCTTCTAGGGCATGAAGTCTAGTTTCTTAAAAAGAACTCTGCCATAATCTAGCATGATCCTTGTAGTATCTGAGGAGGGATTTTAAGACTTTGGCTAACCATAGTTTGATGTTTGGTTCATGTTGTATTAGGAGTTTAATTCTTTTCCCCATTACTACCTAATCAACGAGGAAAGATTCAAATAAATATTACTAATGTGTGTCATCCAATACAGGAAAATGGATCAATTATGACTAAACATCAAATCAAATCTACCTACATTTGCATTTAGTTGGTGCCAGTGTAAGCATGTAAGTTTAGCATTTGCAGGGTGTTAACTGGCCATGAGATCATGTTAAAATTCTATATCTCTATGAACTGAAGTGGGGATGTCCTTGTTTTTGGTATTAAAGTTAGGAGTTTCTTTAGGTCTTGTCTAGTCTAAGCCCTTTTCAAGGGTGATGAGGAAGGTGCACTTGCCCTTGTCAGCCCAATGCATTTAGGATTTTACTCCAAGAAAAATTGAATCCTGCTTTATAAGGAGAGATACTATTTCCTCTGACCACCTCAACTGACAGTGTTGGTGGGAGTGAATTTGTCTAATTGATGAATAAAATAACTAATCTGATAATAATACCCGGCTATTCCCTAGATAGGGATGGTGTGAAGATGTCTTAATGATCTGTGGTCCTTCTTTTCAGGTGTGATTCTTCTTTTTTATCAGGTGTTACATTGATGCTTTTGGCTTGCATTGTGTGGCTAAAGCTGGTGTCTTATGCTCACACCAACTATGATATGAGAGAAATTGCCAGATCAATTGAAAAGGTTACCTACTTCCCCCTCTATTCTTTCTTACAGCACACTAATATTATGTAATATTTTTTTCCCCTGATAATGATTACTGTCTTTTGAACACCCCCCTCCAAATCATCGAACTCAATGTTATTCTGTGTTACAGGGAGAAGCAATACGAAATACTCTGAATATAGAGCATCAATGCAGTGTTACCAGCTTGAAGAGCTTGGCATACTTCATGGTTGCTCCTACATTATGTTACCAGGTTGTGGCACTTCTAAGGAATTTTGTCTATTTATTTTGTAATGCAAATCGTTCTACATTACTAACTATTTTTGCATCCTAATGGATATAAGGTTGTTATATAATTTATTTAAACCTACCAAATTGTTGTATGAGATGTTTTGTTGGAGTTGATATCAGAAGTAATACACCAAGGATGTATAATCTTGTCCTATGAAACAAGTTGATATGGTTATTTTTAGTGTAAACTGAGAGGCGTCTCCCATTCCCATCTATCCATTTTATGGTATATGCAAAGACTGATATTTGATCGCACTGAAAGGCCATGTGGTTTTGGTCCGAAGGAATCTGCTCAAACCTATGTATTATTTAGTTTGCTGTAAGCCTCTTTCTTGTCTTCAATGATTGCTCACTTGGGCAAGTACTTTCATTGCTTCTCTTATATTTTATTTCCATGACCAATTTTAACCATTGTTCTTATTTTGACACGCCTTCAAAAAGCTGCATATTTTTTATTGTCAATCATTGTGCTAGGAATTTGATAGCACGGTGCATTGGCCATGCCCTCCTTTCATAGAAAACTCTCTTTTTTATTGCATTTGTTTATTTTTTATATGCTGTTGGTTACATATCTCTCAATCATTACTTTGATTCTCTGGTGCTCTTCAGAAACTAAAGATATTTTTGGCACTGTTATTTTCTTGTAGCATTGAATTGCAGTCTTCATCACAGCAGGCTATTGCAATTTATTTTAGATTCATCAAAGTTCTAAAAAGTGACATGTACAATCTACTTGAGTTGCTTGTGCCTGTCTAAATGCTGTTATAATTTGTTTGAATCTGTCTAAACAATTTTTTCGTTAGGATAATTCTGAACTCCATCACTAACTTGTTTAATACATTCTCTTTATTGTTAACTTGATGCATTGCTGATATAGCCAAGCTATCCCCGCACACCGTATGTTCGAAAAGGTTGGGTGTTTCGCCAACTTATTAAGCTGATAATATTTACTGGAGTAATGGGATTTATAATAGAACAAGTAAGCAGCGGTTATGCATGTATTAAATGTTATTGCATGCATCTTATACTATCCTCAAATTTGTTTTTTTCCTTTTTACATTTTCTTACATTCTAATATCTATTTGATAACCTGATTTTGCAGTATATGAATCCTATTGTCCAAAATTCAGAACATCCTTTGAAGGGAAACCTTCTATATGTCCTGGAAAGAGTTCTCAAGCTTTCTGTTCCAAATTTATATGTGTGGCTCTGCATGTTCTACTGCTTTTTTCACCTTTGGTGTGTGTTACGTTCTTCATCTGTCTTTTAGCTTAGCATGTCTATATATCGACAAATAATTTCCACCTAGTGATATATCCCCATGAAAAACTGTAGTGTTGATGGGAATTTATAGTTAATTCTGATACATGTACTCGTGGTGATTATTCTCATCTAAAAGATATGCTTCTCAAGATGTATAATGAATTCTCTGGGTTCTTGTTGTTGCTCTGCCCATGGTTCATAAAGGGAGTATTTGAGAAAAATACAGGGGGGCCAAATGCCAAAGTATTGATGAAATTGTTTGTTTTGCTGTGGGCGGATAGTTCATCTATAGTTATTAAATCTGAAAGCACAGTTTTGATATTTTAGATATGCTTTATTTATGGGATGGTCTATGCTCAGAGGCACTATTGCAATGTAGGCTAAATATACTTGCTGAGCTTCTTCGGTTTGGTGATCGTGAGTTTTATAAAGACTGGTGGAATGCAAAAACTGTTGAAGAGGTAGTTGTTTGGCCTGGCATAGTTCTGGGTTGTTTTGTTTAATGAATCAAATTTCTGACCTTTTGTTCCTGTTGGCTGTGTTCATGCTGCGGATGTCATCAGTACTGGAGAATGTGGAACATGGTATGTCTAGCTGTTCAGACTTTATTACTGGTGATGGTGTTGGATGAGTTGATTTTTTTTATTTTCGCTGGGGTCATTTGCTTTGGTTCTCATCTCTTTGTTTGGTTCCATTTCTATATGTTTACTTTTTTTTGAACTTAAAAGTTTTCATGCAACATAATTTGTTGGTGTGGTATAAGGTTTGATCTCGATGAAACTGCTCAAATTTTTTAAAACTGCTGTTTGAATCTTGTCTAGTTTCATGGCAGTTCCTAGTGTTTACACATTGTAATTGAGTCCTTGAATGTATTAACTTATCAGTTAGTCGTTAAAAAATGTTATATTGCTTTATAATTTGGCAGAAGCATGAAAATTCTACTTTGCAATTGAAGTTTTAAATCTTTGATACAAGTGTAAGACCCTAGTGAAGAGAGAACTCACTAGAGTATACAATATATGTGAACAGATTCTATGGTATACAACCAACTATAGTGCAAATGTTTTAATATGAATTTCATATAACTTCCACGAAAGTTAACCAGATGCTTGTCCATTAGGTATTTAGGAACACCCAAATAGCTGTCTGCAATATGTATGTTTTGAGTTTTACCACACTCCTAACAAATAATTCTAGAACTTTATTTAAGAGAACATATGTGCGTTTACACGTGTTGTTTTAATCCATCACTGTATAGAGTTGATTCTTTCCCATTGCAGCCTGTGCACAAATGGATGGTCCGCCACTTATATTTTCCCTGCTTATGGAATGGTATACCCAAGGTACTTTAACAAACAAGAATCTCCTTCTGAATAAGTGGAGTGTGCGCAATACTAGTCAAGCACATTGCTTGTCTTATCATCTGACGGTTTTCATCACTTCTATAGCTAGCTATCTTTTATCTTTGAGCCCGTCTTTTCTTTTTTGTTGGGTGAGGGGTAGAACATTGAAGACTACATTTACTTGTTTGTTTTCAAGGAACCTTCTCGTCAATTGCACAATTAGTTTTATTTATATCTTCATTTGGTGAAAGAGAGGATGAAGAACAATTTAATAAATGAAAATGTGTTGCATTTTTTATATGAAGAACTTAATAGGATTCACATTACACACCAATAGAAAATCTCTCAAATTCTGCTTCCTTCAATATGGTCCTTTGTAACTTTGACTGTATTTCAAATTCTCTCTCTTCTAAATACCCAGAGGTACGACAATTCCTCATTCGGAGCCTCTCCATCCTTATTCCTACTTTTCCAAGTATAGTCAGCAAATGCCAGTCTCTTTCCCTATTTAAACTCCTAGAATATTAATTGAGGACCCGAGTCCGTTCCCATCAGAAGGAAGGTGATACAATTTACATTTCTCGCACTACATTATAATTAGTAGCTATAAAGAGTCGCTTGTGACAGCACTTTTGGCTCTTGTTGATATTTCATATAGGCGCCTCTCTGGAACTCACAACTTAGGGTAGGTGATACCTTTATAATACTGAAAAACTCCCCTGAATATAGGTTCGTAAATTAAATTACAATCTCTGCATTGCACGATCAACGGTTTACATAACTCCTTAGGCTGTGTTTGAAATAACGGTGGGAAAAGTAACTTATTTATAATCAGAGTTATGCAAAAATAAGATTGGGTAAAAGTCAAATTATATGATGTGGTTTATATTTGGAATAGTAGTATAAGTTACTTATATAAAAATGAAATTTATTTGGTTAATATGTTGAAGAGTAATTTTAATAGGAAATGATTGAAAAGGATATGAATCACACCATAAGTTGTATTTTATTATATTATATTATGTATTAGTTCATAAGTTAAACAAAATAGTTTGAAGAAAAATAATAAATTTTAATTCTTTAAAGCAATATAATTAGTTTTATTAAGATTCTCCAAAAAAAGTCAACTATGTCTTATAATTAGGGCTTGGGGAAGTATATATTATATGTAAATATATTGTGATATTGTGATATTTATATTACCTCCGGTCTTAATTATAATATTTAGTTGAGTTTTGTGGGAAAAGTTAAGGAAACAAAATAAGTTACTTAATCATGTCATATGTAGTGTTTTATTATATTATATATTAGTTTATAAGTTAAACAAAATATTTTTAAGAAAAACGAGAAATTTTCTTACTTTAAAGTAATATAATTAGCTTTCTTAAGATTATTCAAAACAGTGGTATTATAATTAGAACTAAAGGAAGTAAATTATAATAAAAAATGAAAAATAAAATTTCAAAAGATAAAAAGGGCAATAGGTGTCACAAGCTCAGAATTTGTGCTTACGAAGATAAGTTTTTACTTGATAAGTCCAATTTGACAAAACCATGTCCAAAGATGTTCAAACGTCCACTCCATCCCAAATGGATGTCTTGGGCTTCAACTTCAAACTGACAATTGAAGACCAAAACGTTGTCCCAAACACTGCCTTGTTTGTTGCCTGATATTTAGATTTATGTTAAACATTGAAATCTTCTTGTCTGAGTTCTAGAAAACCTTGTAATTTTATTTCATTATTTTGTACAGGTTGTTGCTATTTTAATTGTCTTCATGGTATCAGCTGTGTTCCATGAGGTGTGTGGTTCATCCTCTATCAACCCGTTCGCCTCTTATTGATTATAAAGTATGTGGTTGTTTGGGTGCTTTATAAAAAGTTGGCTATTGCTTGTTTAACTTCATCCAAGGTGTTTTCTTTGATCCTTTTCATTTGATAGGGTTTGGTGGAGGTATTTAGAAGTTAAAGCTATAGTTGCGACTCATAGGTCGCCAATGGCTTTAGTTTATTAGGCATCATTGTTGAACTATCCGCAAATATCAAAGGCCTTTGAGAGCTAAGTCAAGACAAGGCAAAACCAAGTACTTGACATTGTTTGGCTTGTGATACTCCATATAGGTTTTAAATCTGTCCCAGATGGATTCAGACACGACAATCTGCTACCTTCACAAACTTATTATATATTACAGTTTTGCAAATTAGGGCTTATAATGCAAAAAGAAAAAGAAAAAAAAAGAAAAGAAAAGATATTTGGTAAGAAGAAGAGGGGTCTGACAAAACTATATATGGTGGACTGACATGATGACAAAACTAATTTGACGTGTATGGGCAGCTAAAATTTCCAGGTTTTGATGTCAGGGATCACTTCTTATAGCGTATTCATAATATTGACATTAACATTTTCTCAAGCTTTACCAAAACTTGTGGAGTTGCTTGTGATGAGAATCGTTGTCTGAGTTGACTCATTTTCATGCACTTTTTGTTGACATATTTGATGAAGGCTGCCAATAGTTAATTTGGTTCCTATCAATTGAAGTACAAAGGCAAATCTCATTAACTTGATATATTTACTTTTCAAAGTCAGCTGACTCTTTAACTTAATTGACGCTTTCCGTTTCATCTGCGTGCAGCTGTGCATTGCCGTTCCTTGCCACGTCTATAAGTTGTGGGCTTTCATTGGAATTATGTTTCAGGTATAAAACCATTCTCCTTTTTTCCCCGTCTCCAACCATTAGACTCTCCATTTTTGAATTTATTCTAAGCTTCAGCTATTTATTGTTGGTAACTCAAACTCTAATGCATTGATTGTGCTGCTGTTTTTCTAGGCTCCCTTGATCTTGATTACAAAGTTCCTTCAAAACAAATTCAAAAGTACAATGGTATGCCTCTTAAATATCCCTTGGGACCATTTTATTCTATCAAATATTACTATGTATTTCTCTTCTAATTTTATATATAATGCAGAGCCAGAGGGTTTTTTTAATCCTATTTATAATACACATCATTAAAGTTTTGATGTGACTGTATAATTTTACGCTTCATTTATTAATGTGTTAACTTTGTTTTCATTTAATATTATATATATTAAATAGGGATAGAGTTAATGAAATGTTGAAACCTCCCTAATTTATCACAAATAAAAGGGTTACTTATATAGGATCATAGGAGTATTCAGCATGAGACTTGCTTATGTGGTAAGAGGATGAGATATAAATAATAATCATTGAAACCTCCCTAATTTATCACAAATATAAGTGTTACTATTCTAAAAGTGATTTATTTTATTCATGCCAGGTTGGGAATATGATTTTTTGGTTCATATTCTGTATTCTTGGTCAACCCATGTGTGTATTGCTCTACTACCATGACTTGATGAATAGGAAAAAGGAAACTGAGTAGGCTGGCATTTACATCATCAACCATACAAAAGCTCGAGTTTCTTGGAACTGTTGTAGATATGCTTCTGCCATTTTTTTTTTCACATGCCTTGATTGTTGTCGCCATGGGCTGAGCATCTCCAAGTCACAATCTCTTGATGCTGCTTCATGCTAATCCATAAACAATGATAATTGCCGATGTAGCGGTGCAGCTGATTCCTGTTAATAACAAATTCCCAAGTTGTAGATGGTTTTTTAGGTTAGATATCTTCTTCATCTGGAAATGCCTCCCAATTCCCAAATATGTTGCGTCCACGTAACAAAACCTGTGGAATTTTGACATTGGTTTGCATTGAGAATATGTACAATAAAAAAATTGCGTTCATGATTCTTGAGGCTGAAGCTTTTTGTCAGGAGTTTTTTGGTGTTATATAGTTATCTAGATTTTCTTTTTTGAACATTTCTTAATTACTCTTATCGCTAATATATAAGAGTTAATTGACTAATTTTATGATGTTTAAGAAGTTAAATAATACTTAGTTATAACATATTTATAGCATATGTTATCTTATCTCTTTGAATTATGTAATCTATGATAATAGTATGAAAAAAATGATAAATATAAATATTTTAAAATAAATTATGTAGCTATTTTAATCTTCCTTAATTAATTAACCAACTCTTCTATTAAAAGCTAGAGGTAGTGTATGAATGTCGAAATTATGAATCCTCTTGTAATTTCCCTAATTTCTTTGTGAAATTGAAGATAGGCAGCTGAAGCAAACATCAGAAGATAGGAAGTTAAATCCTCCCGATCTTCTTCCAAGTTGATAAGCATCATTTATAACAAGAAAAACTAACTTGATACCCCTGCTCATATAGCACAAGCACTAAATAAAAAACCCATTAAGCAACTAAATTGACACAAATTGAAGGGCCAACAGTATTGCTCAAAGTAGATTATGAGTTTGTTCGGAATAACGGTAGGATAAGTGATTTATTTGTAATTGGACTTATGGATAAGTCAGATTAGATATAAGTCAGATTATATGTTTGAATTGACGGTAATATAAGTTACTTGTGTAAAAATAAAATGTGTTTGGTTGATATGTTAAAAAGTAACTTATTGTGGTGAATATGAAAGGGACATGAATATTAGTAAATATATTATATATATATATATATATTGTAAAATTCAAAAATTATACCAGAAAAAAGAAAAATTAATTTTAACAAAAGTTAAGAATAAAAGGTTAAAATATATAATAAATAACAAGATTAAATTATTAAAAATATATATAAATTATAAAGCAAATAAATGTAAAGTTTTTTATGAAATAGAATCAACTGGGTCTTATAAGTAAGAATTGAAGGAGTCTTATTACATGTAAATATATTGTGACATTTATACTACTTCCAGTTTTAATTTATAAAATTTAGTTGACTTTTTTCGCTTCCTTTATTTCTCTAAGAAAAATTAAATGGGTCTTATAATTAGAACTGGAGAGAGTCTTATTACATGTAAATATATTATGATAAATTTTAATGTTTTAAAATAATATAATTATATTTCTTAAGATTCTCTAAAAATGTTAATTAAGTCTTATAATTAGGATCGAAAAAAATAAGTTGTAACATAAAAATTAAAAATTAAAAATTAAAAAAAAAGAAAAAATATGAAAATGTCCAAATAAGCAAGAAAGTTTTGCTTATAGAATAAGATCTTAATCTTCAAATAAGTCTAATAACTATTACCCCTCTTCCAAACACTCCATAAAAATAAGTCCAATATAAAATGATCAATTGTATCTAATAAGTCCAATTACCCCCTCAAATTGGATTTCCAAACACACACGAAGTAAGTATGTGAAGGGGTCATTCTCGTATTGCTCAATAAATTACTTATAAGGGATTTATTTCTCACCTCAGGGATTGTGGCGTCTTTTTCCAAATATTTCAATATGTCAAATTAGTTCAGTAGGTCTGACCTGTTATTTTGGATTTTGGACACCTTGATATGTTCATCATCAATTTCAACGGTGATCCTCCAAACCAAAAAAAAAAACAAAGTTCCTTGGGCTTATTGATCAGTCTGACCCGAATTTATCCGAACCCGTTTCGGCCCAGAGCACATGGCGAGCCAGCAATACAGTGTGAAGCCCTCGGCTTTGTCCTCGCTCCGATTGGTTTCCCATCTTTGCTTGGTACATTATTCAAGCGAGCCTCTGTTACATGAGGCTTCTCCTTCTTCTTCAGATACCCGTTTTTGCCTTCTCTTCTCTTTTCCAAATTTCCACTGAATCCCACAGCGTGTCATATGAAATGCCAGCCCCAGGGCCAATAAACGGAAGGTATCTGGGTCTCAGCTTACTCTCATTGCTGATCCGAGTAAGTTTTTAAAACTTAGAAAACTTGAGGATTTGGGTCTGGCTTTTTTCCATTGGTGGCGATACAGTTATTTATGTTTTTTTTAATCGTTCCTTGGAGGCATAAACTAAAGAAGGTCCATTCAAATCCATGGTAAGTTTTGATTTCATTTTTCAATTAATCCAGTGATAGGTTAGTTATTTAGTTCGAGATTTAGTAATACATTAATAGGAGATAACGCTTCCGTTGGGTGTAAAATGTTTGCAATGAGAGAAAACGTGGTAGTGTATGCTTGTTAAGGTTTGTAGGTGTTTGATAAGATGACTGTCGCTTCATTCTCACTCTATCATTGGATGTAGTACATATTCCTTTACTGTTTTATTATGTTATTTATCATTCAAATATATTTTGAAACATTTGTTTACTAAGCGGGGGCTTTTTGAACTGAAAATGTATTTTATTCTTACTTGCAGATGGCTTCAATTTCGATCATATAAATTGAAAGCAACAAATCCGAGTGAGCTGAATGGCAGTGAGTGGAAACTCTTTCTAATGATTGATGATAAAGATGTCTCACCCTTCATCCGGTATCGTGGCTGATTAATTTGTTTTGGTTGTCTCAGCTGTTATCTGCCTTTGGAGAATCACCTTTCCTGCATGTACATATTGCTTTCTTGAGATTTTTGAATCAGTTTGAGTGCATCAAGCATGATATTGGTCAGATCGTTGCTGGCATTTTCCGCTCCCAACCAAAGAAGGATAGAAATAGCTGGTAAGTTCATTTAGTTTTAGCTGTGGACAAAATTATTCTGAAAAAAGAAACTGTCGTACTAATATTCAACTTGGCTTGGCTGATTTCTTAAATGGTAGAAAGGGAAGAGATAAAGTCTGAGCTATAAATTTATTACTTGGAGAATAGATATATAATTATCAATGTTTGTCTTACTGACTACCATTTCTTTTCTACACTGTCTCCTGTTACATTACACATGCTTCTTATGACTGTGGATGCAACGTCTGGCTCAATATTATCACAATGTTTTCATTTTTATGTGTAGGACTCTCTATGAAGAATATATGCTTTCATCTTCTGCCAAAGATTTGATGTCAAATATGGGAAAAGAGTGCCAATTAGATTCTGAAAATGGGTCAAGAGAGAGGAATTTTGGTGATAAGAATGCCCCACAAGCTGTTTTCAATGCTTTGGATAATTTGCTAAAGGACAGTCTAGAGCGTCTGCAGAAAATGAGGTCAGCTTTGATATGATAGATTTTAGAGAGTTTGAGAGATACATGTCATAGTCAACTTCAAAGTAGTTCTTTCTAAAAATATAACAGGACTATTTAGTTTGTTTCATCTCTCTTTTTTTGGTTTTTATTTAAAAGTATAAATTTATACAAATATCTTTGGGAAGCAGTTTCTGTAGCTATTTTTTTTTAAAGGGTTTGTGCCTATTACTTTCTTCTCTGTGCTATGCCTCCTAAATCCATGGAAGAGGAAGTGTTTTCTGACAACAATCTTGGACAACCACTGATGTGTACATATGCATACCTAATTTCTGTGTATGTGTATGATTATTTATAAGGAAGATGTTATAAATTCCAGATTGAATGGCATGTCTGTTTCTTACTTGGAACTTATTGCAGGAATAACATAACTTTAGCGAAAGTAGATCTCACGGGTTATACATGTAAATTTAACTACATTGAATACACAGCCATCATTAGAATGTTGTGCTTGGAGGGTAAATTGGGAGCAGCATTAGGGCTTCGGGGCAAAATGGTGCAGAAAGGGTTTCTTCCTGATGTATTTACTCACAACCATCTGGTGAATGGGCTGTGTAACATGGGTCTGATGGAGAAAGCAGACTGGCTTATTAAACAGATGTCAGAACTGGGCCCCTCTCCCAACTGTGCCACCTACAACACATTTATAAAGGGTTATTGCCTCACTAATAATTTAGATAAAGCTCTCCATCTGTTCTCTACCATGGTGTATGCTGGTATTCAGCCAAATAGGGTTACATGTAACATACTTGTGCATGCATTGTGTGGGAAAGGTCTTTTGAAGGAAGCAAAAATGCTCTTTGAAAAATTAATAAATGAAGACAATGGTGAAGGAAAACCAGATTTAGTTACCTCTACAGTATTTATGGATTATCATTTTAAGAATGGAGCTATGATTCAGGCTCTTAGTCTTTGGGATGAGTTGCATCAGAAGAATGGAAAAGTAGATGTTGTTGCTTATAATGTTCTAATCCATGGACTTTGTATGAGTCAAAAAATGGATCTCTCTTATGGATATGCATGTCAAATGCTTAAAAAAGGTTTGCTTCCTGATGTGTTTACTTACAATACTCTTGTCAGTGCCCTTTCCAAGGAAGGCAAGATTGATGAAGCTTGTTATCTTCTTCGGGTTATGTCTAAAATGGGAATTATGCCTGACCAAATATCCTATAATGTTATGATAAAGGGCCTTTGTTTGAATGGATATGCTGTAAGAGCCAAACGATTGCTTCAATTTATGTTGGACCATATAACGGTGCCCAAGCCTTTAATATGGAACCTTTTAATTGACTGTTATGGAAGGTGTGGAGATATTAGCAATGCATTCTTTATGAAAGATCAGATGCTGACTTTTGGTGTTCGGCCCAATGTATTTACTTATAATGTATTAATCAATGCGCAAGTGAAGATTGGAAACTTTTATGATGCTTATTCTTTGAAGGAAGATATGGTTTTAAATGGTGTCAGTCCTGACGTGGTGACTTACAATTTGTTGATTGGTGCCGCTTGCAATTTAGGCAACCTTAGTTTTCCACTTCTATTACTTGATGAGATGCTCAAAATGAGATGTGAGCCAGATTTGATTACATACACTGAATTAATTAGAGGGTACTGCATGAGAGGTAGCATAAAAGAGGCAGAAGAACTTTTTGCCAAAGTACAGAAATCTGGTTTATTGATTGATCATGTTCCAGTTCAGATTCTTTTTAACAAATACTGCAAACTGGAAGAACCGGTTATGGCATTTAACTTCTATCAGGACTGGTTAGCGAGTAAACAGTGTTGTCATCTTTACTAAATCCTGTATTATGCCCATTGCGGAGTCACACAATCTGGAAAGGAAAGATGTGCTTGATTGGAAGTCTCCTTTTGGTTTCTGGAATAGACTTCAATTAGAATGCGCTTCTCATGTTGTGGTGCATACGAAAGACAAATGCTCTGGGTAAGAGTCTCTGCAGACTGCTTGTACAATATGCTTCTGTTTGATGAAATAGTCTTGCCACTATTTCAATTCTTTTGCTAAACAACTTGATAATGGAATGTGTTGAAATAGAACCACGACAGAGTAGTCAAAACATATAATACAGTTTTCCTCAATTCCAGTCTCCATTTTGCTTTATTGGTTTGGAAATTTTCAACATTGAAAGTTGCGCTCCTTAAATTTATGGGAGTTTTATTTATGGCCTGAAGTTCACATTTTTCTTTATCTACAGTTCTACATGCTGATCTCTGCTCTGTATGACTGTATGACATTGTTGATCAAAAGTTTGAACCTAAGATTTCTGTCTAACTTTTGACAACCTTTACTGCTTATCCGCATCTAGTGGTTTTTAAGCACTGACATTTTTTGGATTTGCCAGTTCTTGTTTTTGTGTGGAGTGACATTTTGGTCATTTTTGGAATGCAGCATTTTCTAGACTCGTGCAGAGGGTACCAGTGGATAAAAATTATTTCAGGATACACCATGTTGCTGCTCAGATTGCTTTGAATCCTGTTCTTCTTTGAAATGTGTTCATGAAGATATTGAATGGTGAACAGTGACTGTATGCGAGGGAAGGCAAAACTGTGGTGAGCATCATATGCCTTATTCCCTAGAAATTTACATATGGCTGTCTTTTTGCTCTTGGGCCATCATTCATGTTTGCATTTATTACTAGCGAGAATTTGAATTAAAGGTACAACTAATTTCATATGAAAGTGAAAGGAACACGTAGTTGCTGTTGAATTATTTGGTTGCTTGATCTTCTGCCTTTGTCTGTACTCCTCCATTTCATCATAACTATTCCTGCTAGTTGATGTCATTCTGTGGGTTACTTTCAGATTTACCAAAGCATTTTAAATTACTAGGCAACAGATCAATGATGATTTGTGCCCTTTTTTATAACATAAAGTTTAGATGACTTAGCTACCGGGGCTCACTAGGGCCAGGGTGCCTCTTGTAACTTGTTATCTTGGAACTGGAATCTGCAAAATTAACCCACACAGGAATCTCTGCTAATGATAATTTTTTGTATGAACTCGAGATTATTGGATTAAATGTGAGATGGAAAGTCACATTTATTCTTCAAAATGATGGTGGTTGTTGTTTATTCTTCTAAATAGGCAAAAGAAGTTTTGTGGGTTTGTCGTGTTTGGTGCTTCAATTTTATACTAAGTTTTCTGTGTCTCTCTCTGATTCTTTGGAATAATCCTTCCTAACTTTTTCATTATTATTTCATGAATCAGAAGGAATGTTATTAAAAGGTGGCACTTCGTTACAAAAAGGATATCCTTAGAGATGCCAGCAAATTTAGATGCAGCATTGCCAACAAAGTCTGGATTTTTGGAACAAGAATATGATCAATGATGATTTGGCATGCAAGAAAACTGGGAGTTGTAGTCACTAATTCATAATGTCGATCAAATGGGTCAACTGCAACTTTGAGGTGGGTGTGCTCTATCATACTTGTATTATTGGCATGTATCGGTTAATATGATTGATTTGACATGCATACTTGTGGTTGATACATAAATGAAAGGTAAAAATTTGGTGAAGTTCTTTAGATGTTTGCTATAAGTAAAGAACATGATCTAATATGGTTGATACGTAATATGAATGACCAAGTAGTTTTGACTTTTAAAAAAAAAAAAAAAAGTTTCAGTGGTTGATACGTAATATGTGGATGGAGAATATGAATGACCATGTTCTTCTGACTCAAAAAGATATATAAGTGTGTTTGGATAACTTCCAAAACTATGGTTTTGAGAAAAAGAAAACAAACACTCCCACTTTTCCCATAATCTATTTTTCCTGTAAAACGATGGGTTGGGTTCAACTACTGTCAGATTCTGTAGAACCATGTTTTTAACTGAAAACCATGGTTTTCCAGAAGTTATTCTCTAGAATCTATTTTCTAAAAATCTTTTTTTTTTTTCACTTTTTCCAGAAGCTGTTCTCCAAAAGTTAATCCAAACACACCCTTAGTCCAAAAACATGATAATAAACACCTAAAACCCGTACTTGAGGTTTGAGACCCTTCCCTTACGCTTTCTCTCCAATTCTCATATCAACGATTATATCAAATTCTGAATGGTTTACATTTAACATTTATAAAATATTTTTCTTTCTTTTACTGTAGTTCAAAATCATAGATATTAGATAATAGTGGCTTGAAATTATTTGTCTTATAATTTAACAATTGTACAAAATATTACATTTGAACGATTCAAATTTTGATCAAATGGCTGGAATGAAATGTGGACAATGAATTGAATGGGAAAGCCAGGAGACTCTAGAGGGAAGCTGATACGAATATTTTAGCATAAATAAAAATTCATGTTTTGTTGGACTTGGAGTTTTGTTTAATTTTGTACTTCTTAATTTCACTATATGCCGGACTTTGTTTGCAGCCACATGGAGCTATGGCAAATTTGCAGACATCAATGTAAAGATATGCAATACGGAGGGGCTTAGTATAAGTATTTAGGCTGGAACCTTAGCTTTATCGTGTAGAAAAATTAATTATTGGCCGAAGGCAAAACACCATAGGATTCTATTTATATTTGTTTTCGACTTATAAAAATGAGGTAATTCTCTACAAATTTTCGTTAGTCTTGGGTAGACTTGTTCTAAGCTTCATTAATCTTAAATTCATATACCAATCAGAGGTGAATTACGTGGCTGCTTAAATAATGGACTTTCATTTTTCGTTTTTACCTTTTGTTTTTCCTGTAAGAAATGAACAGAAGAGATTAAACGTGCATTAATATTTTGTAAAAACTTCTAGAATATTTTCTTGGACGGTCCAGAAAGCAAATTGGTGTTGCCAATTAGGATGCTGAGATGATACAGAATATCATTTTTAAAAATTCGACTGTAGTCTTTTTTTGGTACAGTGTATGATATTCCTTTCATCTCTGCCACTTATACGTTCGATGTTTACAGACATTTCTCATTCACGCCATATTTGCTAGTTAACTTGTACAAATCTGGAACTCTGGCAAAGTTAATGAAATTAAACATGCTGTTTCTTTTTTAATTGAAATTATTAACCGATTAAAAGTCTGAATTTCGAAATGCTTGTAATTGTTTTTGCAGAGATTTTATGACGTTGGGAAAAAAAACTGAAAACAAGGGGCTCCATTTACTCCTCTTTATTGCTTTTATTATCAATCTCTTTGAAATACATTTAATTAATGTTCAAAAATCAATATATATTGATATTGTGGGTGTATTATATTTTAATGAAATACTATCATCTTATGCATAAACGGTTATCCCTTCTTACAACACGAAATGAAGCTGTCACTTTGTGTTGTACATGAACAACGCAGAGATATCACAGCTGTTTAAAACACATAAAAGAAATATAGAACAAAAAATCAAAATGAAAAAATAAATAGTTTTTTTAATGATAACAAAATTGCAACTCAATGAGTAGAAACAAATATCTACCATTGAGTATTGAGTAATAATTCCACATAAATAATAAACGTTGTACAAAGAAAATAAAGAATTTCACTTCCATTGTTCCAACCAAACGAGGCCTAATTGTATGTTTTAGTTGAGATAAAAAACCAACTTTTCATCATCTCACTTGCAAGAGTGTTCAGTCCGAGTGATCTCGAAAGCGAATCATTCTTCTGATGAAAGGTTTTTCACTGCGATAGCTGGAAGAAGAAAACTATATTATTAATTAACAGAACAGAAGATAGGATCGAGAACAAAAGACCATATTCAACTAAATCTCTCAAAAATATAAAAAAAGAAATCTTAAACTAAAAAGAAGCAAGAACACATACATCACACAAGATGACACGCAAAAGCAAGCCAGCCCAATGAAGAAATGGATGGCAAAAGTTGGCCAGAAATTTTCTCGGTCTAGAAAGATTTTCTCTGAAATGATTGTGATTACGCTGGAAAGCAACAAGATAATCCATCCTGATGGCAAGCAGCTATGGAAAGAAAATGACGGAGATCCCTGAGGAAAAGTTTTAAAAAACATAATATTATAAGAAAGCCACGAGCACCAGCATTTATATCAGATTGAGGTCTCAAAATCAAAGCCATACCTGGAAATAATGCTTTATGAAATTTGCAGAGTATAAAATCCTCAAGGCCATATCTTTTTGATCAAGTCAAGGAGTGAAAGAAAAGAATTTAAAAGGTGCAATTAAATAAGGATAAAATATATATCATGGCATCGATAAAGGATCAACAAAGGGCACTCGATCTTATCGGCATGCTAGTATTTGTTGAAATAGTAATCACAGTAGTTTTCAGTTAATCAATGCATGAGCTAATTTCCTGTTTAATGCTCAAACCTAATTTTGATGCCTTTACTTCCTTTACTTTCCATCAACACCTTATTCCATCCCACTTTTTGTTTATTTCTAAATTTCTTAACTTTCCTCAAAGCTTCATGATAATATGGAAAGGATACTCACGGAATTTGCCATGATCAAGCCAACAGCCCCAGCTAACCTTATGAGCACAACATTCAAAATTATATAGATCAAGGAGAACACGAGTAATGAATCATTTGAACGTTTGAGTTGGCTCTCTGATGCAACTGCATGTAAAAAGGCTTCAGAAGTTCCTGAAGCAAATTGGAAAAAAGCAATCAAAGTAAGAAGTTATTTGATTCAGCAGGGTGACATGACAGCCGCAAAGAATTAAGATGAGCAGACGGTGTGTTTTGGATCAGCTAAAGACTTGTGATTGTTTATGGCATATTTTGCTAATGCATCAATGGAAAACTTCTACAAGGCCATTCGAAATAAGCAAACCAGTATCACAGTAAATGCTACTTTAGAACATAAACACCAATTAGATTCCTTGCATATCAAGATTTTACGTGACAAACTCATTGCATTCCTGTGATGCTTTGTTAATGACAGTCTCCGTAAAAACTAGATGCACAATTTTCAATGATCCAGAATTATTTTTAATTTAAGTTATCTTCAATTAAATTTCATTTGCATGCCAACATATTGCCGTAAAAAGTGGTCTCTCCTGTAAGAATTATTGACATTTTGGTCTCATGAACACGCAACCCTTTTGAGATTGAAATTGACAACTACGATATACTGTACTATGCTGACAACCTTTTTTCCAGTAGGGACCAAACTGCCAAATTGTTAATAATTCCATTCAAGACACCCAAATGACATTCTCCTTTTGTTTTTTTTTTGGATGTCTTACTGTACTTAATCATTAGTTACTAATTATTTTATTCAACCCTTGATTCTTTCAGTAGTTCAAACTTGAAAAGAATATAAAGACTAAAATTCTGCAATTCTATCTTCTTGCGTCTATTATTCATGCATCTAATTAAACCAACAATTATTGGACACGGTACTTATAAGTCTAAAGAGTAGAACTCAGTTCACCAAAACAAAAAATATAGAACCCTACATACCAATGCTTCAATGAATCCGAACAATGAAGAGGCAAACAATAATAAAGAAGTTGATTTAGGAATATGAAAATTGAGCAACAACGAGACAATGTAAATCACTAACCATTCATTGCCAAAAGAATGACATAAATACAATAATACTGAAGGGCAGTAGATGCTTCTCCATCACTCCATTTTTCACCATAAAGCAATCTAATGAGTGAATAAGAATAACTTGGACCAAATGCCACAAAAACAAGACCTGCAGAGCAAATAGCTAAATATTGATGCCAACATCACAAGAATATGTAATTGAAGGCAAAATCATGCATCAAAATCTTTATTCATTGACTACTCTGGTAACCCCAATAGCCACATCTGTGCACCATGCATATGGTTCTCATGAAGTTTAACAAGAGAGGAGAGGAAAATAATCAGAACACAGAAACTTGGACATATTTGTGCAGTTTCGCATATTTGCGACTATTGAAGGTGGAAATAAAGCCTTAGTAAGGAAAACTTTTGAAAAATCATTTGAACTTCCTTGGAAAGATTCATGATGCCCTATCTTGCATACCTTAGATGAGCAATTACTTGACTTTCAATCAAATTATACATTAATCTAAAATGTAATTAGTAGACCATGTATCCGTCAGTTTGTAATGGATTGCTCTTCCCAATAAAACATATTTAGCGAACCAAGTAATTAAGATCTAGCTGAAGGAAAGCGTTACTCAAAGTCAGATGGATAGTCGACTTATTTTCCTTTTACTTTTCTTCCAAATTCCTTGTTTAGGAGAAGTCAAAATTAGATGGATAGTAAGGTTTAACTTTTCTTATGTTTACCTTAATGCTCAATTCATCATATATAAAAATGAGTCGCATCAGGGAAGGAAGCGTCAACTATTGATATGCATTAATTTGCATTGCCAAAATAAACTGTAACTCCTGTGTCAAACTTTCAGAGGAAAACTTGATTCCCATATTTCTTTCAGAGGTTATTTATCTGAGCTTTGCAATTTAGTTCCCCTCAACATCTGAGAACCCTAGTAAACTTTTGAAGGTTTTCTTCTACAAGACCAAAATCTATTGCTGTGACTTGCCAACGGACTAATTCAGGTGATAAAGAGGGGATGAAGTATAAGTAGAGGTTTAAGGTTTAAACCCTTATGATTCATTAAACCCTTGTTATATAACAAAAAATTAAACGTTGCTGTGACTGAATATAAAAGGGGCTTAATAATCTTGTAATCCGGAAAAAGAATATGGAATAAATAAATAGAACATAAAAAATATATAACAAAAATAATTAGGACATAAAATATAGGAGAAATTAATTAAGACATACCAATCAACAAAACTAGCTTCAGTGATTCCATCAAGCATTTTCCTAATTTCTTGCTTTTATCTGGGTATTTCCCTGTCAGGAATGACAAATAGAACACACACTGAAAATAAAAATCAGCATGAGACAAGTTTAGCAGAAAGTTAAGATGCTGATCTCTCCCTGAACCACTTGCAGATTTTTAAGAGATCCTACAAACATTACTCAGAAACTTCTTGAAACTCTCCTGCCCTTTATCCTTCTATCAATTCCAACTAGAGTAAACCTTTTTAATTAACAGCCCAGCAGAGGACAGGTGCAAAGTGGAAGCAAATACAAAAGAAAATATCAGAGGAAGATGCACTAGTATTCTGGGTCTGAGCATCAAGAGAACAAGAGAGAAATAGAACCTGAAGCAGACCTTGCAAATGTTGCATACGAACTTTCTTCAAAAGGTAAAAAGATCAACCTCACCACTAAACTGCCTGAAAATTTATGATATTTTCAAAATAATCATGTGTAGAAGTTAAAACTGGGACAATCCACGCATCCAAATAAAAAACAGGAACATTCTAAAATATTCAACAAGACAACATAATCACTGACCTAATTTGTCCACAAGACCATACACAGCTTGATTATAGGGCGTATCCATCCACACAAGTACCATTTTTTCTCCTTCTTGAAGGATCAACTTTCGAAAGGATTGGAATGTAAAGAGTGTGCACATCTTTGACAGCTGCCTGTCAAAGCCAATCTCCTTTCCTTCCCTGTAATGTTTTGTTTTGCACAGAAGAAAATTTATTAGAGATGAATAATGTACAATCAGTTTGAGGACAAGATATCGTCAAACCAGAAATGAGAAGAACATTTTGAGAAACAGGACAAATCAACAAAATCCAAAAATAAAAATGAAAGAGCTACCCCGTCTCATTGTTCAAGCTCGGACCATAATGGCGTCAGATCATGAATAATCCTTTGAAATATCATTGGAGGGCAGTAAAGAGGATGTTGCCAATGCTTGGAAGGGACAAAAACACTTAGCACCAAGTTCAGACCATGCAATAGTACAATAAAATAGCATACAGAGATGTAGATTGAGCCTCAGATTGCAATGATATGGTAGAACATGGTTCTATATACATCTTGGTGCAAATCTTATTTCTTGGTCTTCCAAGATACAAGCAAGAGTTGCATGCTCAAGCATAGAGGCAGAATATAGAAGTATGGCTTCTGCAGTGTCTGGAATGATATGGATAAACCATGAAAATTGAAGATCCAGTTCAGTGGAGAGTTTTAAGTGATAACTTAAGTACAGTAAGGATGAAAGCCAATCCCCAATACTTTATGCTAGGCCCAAGCACATTGATCTTGATCTGCACTTTGAAGAGAAAGGGCTGTGGAAAGAAATTCTAGTTAGACACATTCCAGCTTTATGTCAAGTTACTGATGGGATGACCAAGGCAATTCTAAGCACTATGTTTAGAAAGTTTAGAACTTACTTTGTAAGAGAAAGGGCAGTGGAAAGAAATTCTAGTTAGACACGTTCCAGCTTTATGTCAAGTTACTGATGGGATGACCAAGGCAATTCAAACCACTATGTTTAGTAAGTGAAGAGAAGCAAATGCTCTTTGATTTTTGTATGTTTATTCCAATGATCAAAGATCCATTATATAGGCTCAAGATAGTAGGCCTATATGGAAAAATATAGTACAGAAAGTACAGTGAACAGTACAACGAGTGAACGGTACAATAAACAGTACAATGCAGTACAGTGAATAGTACAACGTAGTACAGTGAACAGTAATAAGTAAAAAATAAAAAGTAATAATGAGGGACATAATTGAAGGAGAAAATCACGGGATTATGATTTGATTTTCTAACATATATATATAATAATATTTGTGTATAGATAGTTGAACAAAATTTTCGTTTGTTATGGTTTAATCAAAATTTTATGATTGAGACATCATATGTATAGATAATTTTTTTTCTTTAATTATATCTTCAATTTTTTATGATATTTTTTATTATTTTAAAATATTAGACACATATACCTTCTTAGTTGTTATATATTTATATCCTTTGCGTCTTTCTTCCTTGTGATATTATCTTATTCTTCTATATTTTTGCTTTTAATTTGAATCACTCAATTTTTTCAAACCCACTTTGGTCTACAGTTTAACCTCGGGTTCTAGCTCAATTGTTGGTTTTAAATGGTCTGGTCGAATCATGTGAACAGTTTAATCCTATGAAACAAGTCACTAGATGCTTCGGTTCATGATTAGACTGGTCCGGTACAGTCTAGATAATCATGGATTATATTATCAATATTTGTGGTGCGCGTCCCAACAACAATATTAAATTCATTAAAAAATCATTTCTCATCATGTAAAAAATTTGAGATTTATCACACTCGTTATTTTAATTTAAGGATTATATCATACTATGGGATTCTTTGGCAAACTATATATATATATATATATATTTTATCGGTTTCTAAACATGATGATTAGTTATTGGGAAAAAAAGATGATTAATTAATATATCATAATTTGTTAAGAACATTATGATATACCTTTCTTATTATTCTCAAATGTTTCGTACTTTAAATCAAACAATACAAATAAAAAATAAAGTTCTCGACATGTCTTTATATTGTTTAGAACTTAAATGGTAATATGTATTCAAAATTTGAAAATAAAAATACATATATTTTGAAAAAGAAAGCTCAAAATTTTCCTTTTTATTTATTAAGCTTCTAATCCAAATCCAGGAAAGGTGGAGAATCTTTCTAATTAAACGAGGGGGGCAAAGAGACACAGCTAAAAGGATAACTAGCAATGTTCTTATTATTTTATAATTATCACATAAAATTTTGAAATTTATACAAATATTTTTTGAGTTTACTAAAAATGACATATAGATTTAAAATTTTTAAAATAAAAATAAGGGAGAATGATATATAAATATCAATTATATTTTAAAAAAGTGATTTTTTAAAAACTTGAGTTGTTAATTGTGATATAAGTTTAGTTAATCACATTATACTGATAGACATAACTGATTTAAGATTTTAAAATCTAAATGATATTTATATATAATTCTTCCTAAAAATAAATGCTTAGATTTTTATAAGGGGGAATTTCAGTAGAAGACCAAATAAAAGAATTAATATCAGAATAGTTCATAAACAAGTGAATGTGCCATATGAACAAACATTTTCTTTATTTATATAACACATTTATTTATTTATGGACTGCTCTGATATTAATTTCCTTATTTAGTCCCTAATTAAAATTACCCCTTTTTATAAAATTAAATACATTTGTTTTACTTTTAAAGAGTAAAAATATTCTTTAAAAACAATAATTACCGAGATTGGAAATATATAAAATATAGTAATAGTAATATATTGGCGGTGATGCATATTCTTATATCTTCGGCTGCCCTCATCGTTTCTTACTTTCTTCTTTCCTTCAGCTTGCGTTCGCCTGGAAGCTCAATATTTTTGTTTGAGGTAATTATCTCGCTTGGTTCACTCTTCATTTACTGGAGTTTCTCGATTCGATTTTGGCTTCAGACTTTCGTGAATTCTTAGGTTAATTTTCGGTTTGTTGCTTTCCGCTCTTTTCTGTTTGCTGATTTTAGGGATTTGATTCTGAGGGGTTATCAATTTACGACGATCATCAACCCTGAGTTTCCCGGATAATCTTAACTGAATAAGCTTTACGCCTCAAGTTCACGAACCCTAGAAAATCAAATGCATCCCAAATCTTGCCGGAACGTGCAAATCCTAGTTCAATCGCCGGAACTAGGAATTCCTTCCCGATCTGTAACTGTTTCCCCCATCACCAATCAAACTCTTTTCCACCTCAAACGCTCTTTCTTCCCCAAATCTCTCTCTTCCCAACTCCTCTCGTCGTTCTATTTCACTCTCAATGGCAGGCCTCTTTCCGACCATACCCCTATATCTGTTTCCCAGATTCCTCCCTCTTCCACCCTGATTTTGCGATCCAGGTCTCGTGGTGGTGGTGGTGATGGCGGTGCAACTGGTGCAGAGTCCCGTGATTGTTACCTCAACATGTACGCTGAAAAGAAGCCCGATAAAGTTGACCCGAACGAACAGAGGCTGTCAAAGTGGTTGAACTGTGCTATATCGAATGAGCCGTTGAGAGAACCTTGTGTGGTGGATAAGGTCGGGAACATATTCAATAAGGAGACTCTGGTGGAGGCTTTGCTGAAGAAGAATCTTCCTAAGGAGTTTGGGCACATCAAGGGTTTGAAGGATATGATAAAAGTTCAGTTATCACTAATTCCTGGGATGGAGGATGCAAATGGTGGGTCGCGATTTCAGTGTCCTATTTCAGGGCTTGAATTTAATGGGAAGTACAAGTTCTTTGCGTTGAAGAACTGTGGCCATGTTTTGAGTGCTAAGGCTTTGAAGGAAGTTAAGTCCTCATCCTGTCTGGTTTGTCACCGGGATTTCTCAGAAACAGATAAGATGCCAATCAACGGGAATGAGGAAGAGGTAGCAATGTTGAGGGCAAAAATGGAGGAGGAGAAGGCTAAATTGAATGAGAAGAGAGCGAAGAAGGGCAAGAATGGATCTAGGATGAATGTGGACAAGGACAGTGTGAGTTTGGAACAATCGAGGTTGGCTGGTACCAAACATGGTATGGATGTTAAGGATAAAGCTACAGCTAAAGTGGAAGGAAACGGAAAGGTTGTGAATGGGAATGGTGCTTTAAATGGGGTGGCTAATGGTGCAACCAAGCGTTTCAAGGCTGCTGACATGGCCCCTCCTAATGCTAACAAAGAAGTATATGCTTCAATATTCACTTCTTCAAAGAAGTCAGATTTTAAAGAAACATATTCCTGTAGATCCCTTCCTCTTGGTAGAAATTGATCGTTGCATCTTGCATGAAAGAATGTACTACCCAACTTGGTCTCCTGTGGTTTTTGAAGTTACTTGCACTGTAAGTTCTTGATCAACATTATTATGTAATTGGATTGCCAGGGTTTTGAAACGATGCCTCACTGAGAGAATTAACTTTTGAACCTGTGATCTTATTAGTATCTGCTTTCTTTTCTTATTGGGAGATTCTTAGGGTAATGTGTAAGCTATTATGCCTTGAACACAGCAGCAAACGCATACTCGGCTAAAATTCTTTTGGGTTTGATTTCTTTACCATCATCTTATTGGTGGAATGTGAGGGACGAATTTTAATTCTGGTTTGTAATTGGAATACGATGCCTATATTGTGTATATCTGGGAAAACCATTATCAGTTGAAGGCCAGGCAACGCATGGATTAGCTGTTTTAAAGATTAATGTTAGATTTGTTCGTTTTTTTGTTTTTTTGGTTTGAGATTATGTGTTGTCTTTCTGCTTATTGTTTATTTCTGCCTCATGGAGGATACATATGTTTGCGTTGTAGTCCCTTTACACTCTCCATCGCACTGCCAGCTTGAATTCTGTATTATGCATTGCCCCAAGTGTCAAATAATGCGTATCAAATATTTAGTTTTCTTGTCGATTGGTCATGTGGTACCAAGTTTGGGGTTTGATCCCTAACTCTTCATCAATCTTGTCCAAATCCAAACTACACACACACATATAAATATATATATAGTTTTCTTAGTTTTGTGTAATAATTTCTTATTGCATTTTCTTGTGACAAAGGTTTCGTTGGCCGGAAATGAAATCTAAACTTTTTGGGTATATTATTCTCCTTTTAATTTCTTTGAGAGAAATAAAACAGTTCTTAACTAACAATAAAAAAAGTTATATCATCATAATGAAAATTAAAGTAAAATCCATTTTCACCTCTATCATGTGAAAAGGGGTAAGATATGAGTATTTTTACGTTAATATTTTATTCCCAACCCTTTTGTTTATGTACATATTTCTCGACAATCATAACTAAATCAAGAATTTGACAAGTGGTGTAATATTGTTCACAATCTAGATCTTTAATTCTTTCTTTTTATTTAACCCTTCACAACCTAAATCTTTAATTGACAGCAGAAGAAACATACTTTTAAGATTATTTGACAATGAAGTTTAATTTTTTTTTAAAATACTCAATATTTAAAGTTGTATGTGTATTTGTTTAATACTTTCTCTCTTCATATTTATAAGTCCTTTTTGAAGAATCTTAAAAAAATTATAAGAAAGTTAATTACATTACTTAATAATATCATATGTTGTGTTTTATTACATTATATAGTAATTCATAAGTCAAACAACATATTTTAAAGAAAAATGACAAACTTTAATGTCTTAAAGTAATGTAATTAGTTTTATTAGGATTTTTTTTAGGATTCTCTAAAAGGGTCTTATAAATAAGAACAGAGGAAGTACATGTATAATAATATATAGGGTAAAGTAGCATCCCACACTTTGATATAATTTCTCAATACTATCAAATACCCTAATCTTATTTACCGTGCTTTGAGGACCCTCTGGTGTTATTGTCTAGTTACATCTAATCAAATCTTATTTATGGCTTAGGGTGTTGAATGCATCGTAAATATGATTAGCGTGTTTGAAGTATAAAAAATAAAAAAAAATCAGGATATTGGATGCATCATAAATAAAATTGTAGTGTTGGATGTAACTGGGAAATAATACATTACGAGTGTTGGATGTTACTTTACCAAACATATAAGAAATAAATTCATAAGAAGCCTAATTGTCAACATAATAACACTATCATATGTGAAGTTTCATTGAAATAATACAATATTGTTCGTCTGAAAATTTTATTTGACCATTTGAGAGAGTCAATTTTTTTTTCAGCTTTTTTATGTCAAGCCCTAAAAATTGTTTGGTTTTCTCATAAGTGTTCCAATTTCTGGTCTAATTTCGGGTTACACTGGTTCGAGCTGCCAACTCAACGTTAAAAGTAGTTTTTGTCCCAATTAGAACTCACCGGATTATTTTATCACTTGTCTGAATAGATAGATTGGGGGAAAATATAAAAACATATTGAGAGTGCAGGTACATCTGCCTTATAAATGAATGAAATTGCGTAGAGCCAGTGGCAGCTATACGCATTCACTTCATGGAGTAAAATTAATTGCATTAGACACTAAAAATAAGGCTTATTTTTTTTTTAGTACAAAATATCTGGCAGAGCAGTGATTTTAGGCCTAAAAGTTTAAATGAAAAATGAAAAATGAAAAGGAGGACCACTATCTTGCGTGGCCACTCTGCCCACTCAAGAAAAGGATAGGTGATCCAACACTTTCTCTCATGTGAGTGAGTTAGAAGAAAATGAGGAAGATATTGGCATTTGTGAGGATGGTGTGTTGAAATTATTTAAAATGAATTGATGTGTTTTGAATAAATTATTATTTTTTTATAAATTAAAGCTTTATGTTAAGAGTTGTGCAAGGAGTTGTAACACTAAACGTCACTAAGATTGTGATTCTTTAGTTTCTATTAAGACATGTGAAAGGCTATAATGGAATGTTCTTGGTGAAAGGTTGTTAGTAATTTTAAGAAAACCCTACTTATCATAAAGGTGTAACTTCATAGAAAATATTATTTATGTCGGTTATTTTAAGGAAACCTTACATACCATAAAGGTGTATCTATTTGCATCTCTTTGTTGTGTTATGGATTCACAAGGTTTATTCATGATCAGGCATGATGCAATTATTTTGCCTTAAATTATATTAGATTGGAGAATCAAGGAATATTGTAAACATGATTAGAAAGTGGTACAGAAGCATAGTAGATTTTGAATTAACCAACTTGTAATTATCATGAGATATTCTATGTCATTTATATAAGTTGATAATTGTCATGTTGTGTTTTAATTTTACTTACAATGATTGATGATTTTTTTAATGAAATATATGCGTGATTATACTACTGCAGATTCATCCATATTTAACGGTTGTTGTTGTCTATATATGACGGTTTTTAACATCTATATTTTTAACACTATATATATATATATGGTGGTTGAATAATTGTCATATATTTGTCCATATATATAACAGTTTTGTACTTTTACCCGCCATATATTTTGGCCTCTATATGATAGTTGTACATAACACCGCCGTTATGAATTGTTATATAATTTCATCATATATGACGGTTTTTTTTAACAACCGCCATATATTATGTCCAAAAATTTTACACACCACAAGGGCACTTTCAATAATGTAAAAACCTTTTTTTTTCTAATAGAATAATTAACTCAAATATGCAAATAAATCCTAACGTGGCAATATATAATAATCCAGCATAAACCAAAAGAACGGAAGAACTACTCTTAAAATTGAAGTAGCTTAATCTTCTAGAATCTCCCCTTTGGACTACTACGAGAATTATTACATGAAAAAATGTTAAATTGACGGGGTGAGACAATGTCTCAGTAACTAACAAACCATCTCATTGGGCATATGAGCGAGTGCCCATGAGGTGTCAAGTGGGAACAGTTATGTATACATACATAACATTATCAAAGATGTCACATAGAAACAGATATATTCATTTACAATAACATAGTCTCATTATCATATTTATCTTATGAGTGTATAACAATTCACTCTCTAACCTCCTTATTTCTTCCCACCTTATTTCCTCTGACTGAACCCATGGGCTAGTATTCACCCATGGATTGGTAGTTCAGCTCAACAAGCTCACTGATCAAGTGATATGGATTGGCGAAAATCCACAAAACACAAGATCGGACCATGGGTTCCTCCAATACATTAATGGGGTGTCAATTCCCTATTAAACACAATGGGCTAAAGGACTAACCAGTGTATACCTGGAAGCCCACCACCTTATTTCCTCTTTTGTGCACAATAATTTCACCCCCTTATTTCCTCTAAGAATAATCTCC
>JBAGKO010186717.1:0-15574 GCA_037177275.1 Acacia concinna
CCACTTACATCACAAAAATATATAGACTCCTCTATTTTAAATTTAATAATAGTAGAATAAATAAATATATTACAAAAATAAAAGTGTCACATAAAAAAATGAGTAAATAGTTAAACATAACATAAAAGAAAAAGGAAGAAGGGTATTTGGGTATATTATTTAGGGAAAACTAAAAAAAATAAATGGGTTGGCGGGATAACCCAGGACTTGGTAGGTTAGATTCAGCCAGCTCGAACCCTTCACTTTTTTGCGGTTTGGTAGGCCTAACCCGTTTTACCGTCTAAAGAAACAACTAACCAAAATTACAGAATGACATAATTAAACTTGAAAAGAAATAAAGAACAAATAGTGTGTGTATTTGTGTGTGTGTGTGTGAAGCAATCTAAATTTATGTTTAATTTGCTCCCACCTACTAATGATAAATTTTCATGGCCAACTCTTCGATGAGTTCTTCAATTTGGTGGCTTGGATATATGTCACAGGAGGCATAAGTGAAGTATTGTATGCAAAAACGACAAAGCAATGTTAGTGAATATATACAACATGACTATTTTACTTAACTTTTAATCTAACTTAAACACATCTACATATGTACATATATATACACACACACATCTATAAAATACATATAGTGGTGTCAATTTAGTTAGGTAAGTGGGTGACTATGTCTTTCATGTATTTGATGACACAATATCTACAGTAATTACTACCACTTGGTTGCATCGGACACTATAAGCAAATTAAACAATGAACATATTACCCTCTTAGACTAAATAAATCAAGTCACACAAATTCTAACACAATAATGGTAAGTATTTTGGTGAATTACCTTAACTATCTTCCACTTCATACCTGAAGCAATTCCTTTTACAATCAACGAGGAGTAGTGGAGGCCTTTGGCAGTGGCGTAAAAATAAACCATTCTTATATAATTGCAGTAAGAAATTGTTAGCAAACTATTGCAATATAGAAATTAAAGCAATATTACTAGCTAGTAAACTTATTAAAAACCTCGACCATCTATTATTGATTCTTTGGGTCCACAAGGATGAAAATATCAAATCTTTTGTTAGAAGACATTCAACAAGATAAGCATCGAATGATCCTTGTATATCAAGAGAAAAAAACACTAATAAGAATACATACATGCATATATATATATATAAACAAAAAACTATGTATATACTTAACCAAGAAATAATTGTCCCTCTTCTTCGGTTCCTTTTCAATGATAATATTTGCTAGACCCCTTGCTTTTCTCTCCACATATTCAACCTTAGAAAAGAAAAGCAAGAGTTTTCTATAGGGGCAAAAAGGAAGATCAGAGGAAAATTCATTTACTGTCTTAGGAAAGAAGGCGGTTTGGGAATCTGAGACCTGGATAAACAGAATGAGACATTCCTAATAAAGTTGTGTTAGAACCTGTTAAACAATCGAGAAGTGTTGTGGGCTAAATTTTTAGGGCTAAATATAAGTGTGGTGATGAAGTTATGCCTACGATTGAGAGGTATCTGTGCAGTATGGGATAAATTCCATAGAGGTATTGGAGTGAAATTGGGGGATGTACAACAAGCCTCTTTTTTGTTTGATAACTAGTTAGAAATTAATCACCCGTTGATTACTCTTATTCCAGGTTTTAAGGTATTCACTAACAGTAAGGTGAAAGTGTTGGATTAAGTTACCCCTAAGGGAGATTGGGATAGCCATAAATTGGGGAGGCCATTCCAACCTCACACCTTTGATCAAATTCTATGTGTGCATTCACACTATGAGGAGATAGGAGTGAACCAATTTTCTAGAAACCATCTTATGATGGTTGTTTTTCTGTTAGTTCGGCATATCATTTTCTTTTTGCAAGTATTCACCGAACAAATGACACCATATGGAGAGCATTATGGAAGTGGTCGGTATTAAAGAAGATCAAATCTTTCATATGGTTATTTACCCATGGCAAAGCCCACACAACGCAACTCAGACCTTAGAGGGGTCTTGCAAAGACAACGGGATGTATATTGAATGCCTATAAGAAGATAATTTGATACACCGATTGAGGGACTGCATAAATGCAAGAGATAGATGGCACAATTTAGTTATGTGGGAGAGGTTTTCTTCACTACAAGGAGAGGAGTAGGTGCGATGGAATTTGAAGCATGAGGCAGGAAGGGATTTCACCATTAAACTATGATAGTCAATCTTATTTGGATACATGTGTTGGGATATTTGGGTTTTTAGATGTCACCACCTCTTTGATGGAGAACCTCTCAATATTTTTATATGTGACGGATAGCTTTTCTTCAAGCATGTGTAGACTAATAATAATTGGCAGATAAATGTAAAGTACCTTGAGTACCTTACAATAGACTTTAAAGAATTTTTTGCTAGAACTCTCTCTTAGAGTAGATGAATAATCACTTATGCTCAGTAAATTTACAAGTTAGGACAATTAATGAAACAATAGAAAATAATCAATGCTATCAGTTTTGTTGGTTTTATTCTAATAAATGTCATCTCCTTTTATAGCTTGTCTCATATTGATGACCGTTGAAGTGTCCGTTGCATATCCATTATGAGTATTTGGAAATCTGTTGAAGTCACCTTAGAAATACCATTGTGAGATCAGAAGAATTTCTTTGAGAAAAAACTAGCCATTGAGGATCTGAGGGAACGTTCTTCATTTTTTTTATAGGTAGTTGGTAGCATTTAATGAAGCATTTAATGTTGTAACACAAAAATTGGTTTTTGTAAATTTGAACTTATATGTTCATGTGGCCAGTTGTAATATGATCTTTATCATGTACAAAAACTTGTTAAAGTATTAGTAATCAATGGGTATCAAAACCAAAAACATATATATGATTTTACAATTACGCTATGATGCTTTGTTTCTTGAAAATATTTTGATAGAGGAAAGCTCGAGTTATAATCTCGAGCTATTGGAGCTTTAGGAGAAATTTCTTTTGATGAAGAAAATAACTTGAAGGAGGTAAAGAGATCTTGAGTTCACAATTTTCAATCAGCTTGAGCAATGTAATTTAATGAAGATTTTATAGTTGAAGATTGAAGTTAGCTCGAGTTTATAATATCTAATGAGCTTGAGCTAACTAGGCATTCTGGAACGAATTGGACTTTATGTTGAAAAAAAAATATGTTAAGAGCTTGAGTCCATATATTTTAAAGAGCTTGAGCTATCAAAGTAGATTTGGAAAAATTGATTTTCAGTAGATAGCTTGAGCTTAGAACTTGAGTTTTTTAAAGTAAAATTGTAAAATGAGATTTTCCAAATGCAAATGATTTATCAAAGGATATAAGCTTGAGTTATCAGATATTAAAAGAAATAAATTTGATGTGAAGAGAAATTTAGAAGAGAATAATTGCATTTAAACTTGAGAATTAAAAACATTCACAAGGAGCCCGACCTTATAGCTTGAGCTATCAGGTAAGAAAAAAGAAAAGGAGAAAAATATGAGAGAGAGAGAGAGCTTGAGTTATTGACATATAGCTTGAGTAAAAAAAATTAAATAAGACTTCAGCATTCGCTAAAAGGAAATATATAAATATGTATAATAGAGAGTGAAGATAAAAAAACTATGTTTTTCTCTAAAAAAATTATTTTTATTTTTAATTATTTTTTTATGACGAGAATTTGAAAGTACTCTCAACATATTTGAAAAACTTAAATCAAGTTCTAAACATATTATAATTAATTCCTCAGATTTAGAAACTTGATTTTCCTCTTAAAAGATCTTATGATTATTAGAAAAGGTTTGATTATCATCAAAACATAAAATATAGGATCTAACATTCTCCCCCTTTTTATGATAACAAAACCTTTGTAAAATAATCATTCTAGATGAGAAAGTTTAATGAAGATAATCATATATAAGATAAAATTTATCAAAGATAATTAGAAATATAAAATAGCCAAAATATATCACAATTCATTCAAGGTTCATAGTAATACTTTGGGTTAGATATCAATGGCATAAATATAATATTTGATCTTTAAGAAATAGAAAATCTAAGGACCAGGAAAAGGGCTTGGAGTAACCTTCGGTGAAGACTTTGTAGGTGGGAAGAATTCAGGTCTCTTTCTGACAGCAACAACATCGTATATGAAATCAAATACAAGAATAGGTGCACTTGCCGAGCTCTCCAGATCATTAGTTCTACCAAAATCTCTTTCAAATCGTTGAAGATTCATCCTACTCTTCTCCCCATTTTTGTCATCATCAATAGGAGGGAAAGAGAATGTATGTCCATATCATCAGTAACAACGTGATATGCACTAGAGGCACCACAAAAGCAACTGGTTTAGGTAGGTCAGGTGGAGGTATAGGTAAGGGAGCAAAGGAATGAGGTGTCTCCACAATAATCTTTTCGGTGTGATGAGAAGAAGTAGGAGATGAAATAGGGGAGATGGCAACCTGTAAGACAGGATCATCATCATATAGGAATGGTGAAAGTATAGCAATATCTTTTCCTTTTTCGATAATCTCTTTCATTGATGAAGTTTGAGAATGGGTGGTTATTGGTTCTTTAATTACCACTCCCTTTGCCTTGGGAGGACCACGAACAAAAGGGTATAACACTTTCGGTTGAAACTTCTTTATGGGTTTTTCCTTTTTCTTCGGTGCCTTTCTGAAGTTTGGATGTATCCTTAGGAGGTTGATTTACAGTATCATCATAATCACCCTTTTTTACACAACATCAAAGTTTTTGTCTGAGGCATTTATCCCACACTGACATAAACATATATATAAATGACATTGTAATTAAATAAAAGGAATTCGAGAACTTGTAGACATACCAAACCTTAGAAGTAGAGAGATGCTTCAAATTTTTTTCTTCACAAAGATTTCAATCCAATACTCAAAGGAGAGAACAAAGAAAAGTATGTCAAACAAATATATATATATGCTATTATAAAAAAAACTATTTATATATATATTCCAATGATGCTGAGAAGAAAAAAAAAGGATATTGAATTTTTCCATAATATTTAGAATTAGAATATGAGAGGTGAATGAAAAGATGAAGAGGGTTTTTTTAAAAAAAATTAATAGAACCCAATGGTTGAAGCTTTTTTTTTAAAAAAAATAAGACGAAAGAAAAATAATAAAGGCTTGAGTCAAAGAAAAGAAATTGTACCTTATAGCGATTTTAATTTTCTCAATTAGGCAAGATACATATTGCAAACTAGAATTTGACATGAAAACTAAACACTTTAGGTAGATGAAGCCCACCGTGAGGATTTGATACTATCCACGAGATTTTGACAGTGCATTGCAAGAAGGAAATCATTTCAACAAAGAAGAAGAGGACTCAGATGAAACGAGATCTTAGTTGAGCAATGGTGATGGAACCGTGAGCTTGAGTTGAATCAAAAAGAGAAGTTTAAGCTAGTTCATGCTTCGACTACTTGAGCCATGGTGACAAGCTCAAGTTGATTCTTCATAACAAACTTGAGTTTTGAACAAGAATGTGAGAGGGAGAGGGGGAGAGAGAGTCGGATGGGATGATGAATGGAAGGAAGAAGGAGAGAAATGAAAGAGAAGTGACTAAGGGGAGAGAAATTGAAAGAAAGAAGAGAGAGAAATTTGAATTTGAAATTTGGAGGGAAATATGAAGAGAAAAATGAAGGAGGGAGATTTGGAGAATGGAAGAACACTTGGGACACTAACTCAAGTCTTGAGCTCGAGCTTACTTAGATGGAGAGAAAAAAAAACCTAATAGCTCAAGCTAGTATTTAAAAGGAGCTCGAGCTTACTAATTGAAAATTTTAGAGAAATTAAAGGAAAAAATGAATTGAAATCCAAAAGGGAGATGTGTGTGTGTAGATTAATAGAAAACTGGAAGGAATATAAAAAAAATATTCTTAGAGATCATTCGAGTTATTTGCAAACATGTACTTTGATTTTCCAACACAATTCTCTCCAATTTCAAGAATAATTTCTTTAAGATCTTGCAAAAAAAATTTCTCAAAACTCCTATGCACAAGTCATTAAAGAAAATATCATTAAAACCAAATTTGTGATAAAAATGATATCTAAATTACAACTCATTGGGATTTGTCATTCCCAATTCTCTTTGAATGTGCAAGAATTGATTTTTTGCCAAGGGTTTAGTAAAGATATCAGTAAGTTGTAAATGAGTCGGGATAAAAACTACTTTAACATTCTTCTTTTGCAAGTAATCTCTTATGAAGTGATGTCTAACATCAATATGTTTGATTCTTGAGTGTTAAATTGGATTCTTGGCCAAACTTATTGCTAGTATTGTCACAATAAATAGGAACTTTTTTATATGAATTCCCAAGTCTTGTAATGTTGCTTCAACCATAACACTTGACCATAACAGCTTGTGACAACAACATACTCAGATTCAGTAGATGATAGGGGAGATGGTATTTTACTTCTTATTGAATTAAGACTCTAACGACCCTCCTAGGAACTAGCATTGCCTACTAGTGCTTTTTCCATCTACTTTATATCCAGCATGATATAAATCTAAATATGCTAAAAGATATTATGATCCTCTCTTAGGATACCAAATTCCAAGTTCCTTTGTGTCAGTAGGATATTTGAAGATTCTCTTCACTGTCTTTGCATGTGATTCCTTTAGAACTACTTCATATCTTGCACACATGCCTCCACTGAATCGAATGTTTAGTCTACTTACCATGAGATAGAGTAATGAACCAATCAGTCCGCTATATTTGGTAATATTAAAGTCTCGTCCTTTGACATCCGCATCTAGAAGTGCTGTTAAGTTTATTGGAGTATCTACTCCTTTAGCTTGATCCATCCTGAATTTTTTTAATAGCTATTTCAAGTATTTTGTTTGAGATATGAAGATTCTCATCTTTCTTTGTTTGATTTGAAGTCTGAGGAAGAATATTAATTCTCCCATTATGGACATTTCAAACTCCTCCTAAATGCACTTAGCAAAGTCTTAGCATAAAGATTCATCAGTAGCACAAAAAATAATGTCATCAATGTAAATTTGCACAATTAACATATCCCTCTTAGTATGTTTGATGAAAAGAGTACTATCTACTTTTCCTATGACAAATTCATGGTTTAATAAAAATTTATTCAATCGTTCATATCATGCTCTAGGTGCCTATTTCAACCATATAAAGCCTTTTTAAGTGATTTGATTTTGAAACCTTAGAGGTTGCTCAACATAAACTTCCTCTAGAATATTTCCATTCAAAAACGCACTTTTCAAATCCACTTGATATAATTTAAGATGTTTTATGCAAGCAAAAGCTAAGAGGACTCTAATTGCTTCCAGTCTAGCTACCGAAGTATAAGTTTCTTCGTAATCAATACACTCTTCCTGATTATATCCTTTTGTAACAAGTCTTGCCTTATTTCTTACAATAATGGCAGGCTCATCAAGTTTGTTTTTAAATACCTACTTTGTACTAATCATCGAATGATTCTTTGGCTAGGGTACCAAATCCCAAACTTGATTTCTTTCAAACTGATTCACCTTATCTTGCATTGCAATTACTCATTCATTATATGAAAGCGCTCCATCAATGTTTGAAGGCTCAATCTCATATATAAATGCTGAAAAACTGACTTCATTTAAAATTCTTCTTCTAGATTTAACAATTTCTTCAATATTACTTAGGACTCGATCTGTAGGATGAATTTTGTTAAAATGCGAAGCCTTAGGCTATTCTTTTTCAAAAATGGGAGAAGAACAATTATCAATATCATTTTCAATAGATGGAATGGAATTGTTTGAAAGAGTTAAATCACCAAGTTTTTGAACAATTCCGGTATCTTCTTCACTAGAATTGGTTAAAAATTCATTTTCAGCAAACACAACATGGATAGACTCTTCAATTGCACAAGCATGCTTATTCTATACTCTATATGCTTTACTTCTACTAGAATAACCAAGAAATAAACTTTCATCAGATTTAAGATCGAATTTACTAAGATTATCTTTACCATTGTTGTTAATGAAACATTTCATCCAAAAATGTGAAGGTGAGCAATGTTCAGTTTCCTTTCTTTGTATAGCTCATATGGTGTCTTTCTAAGCATTTGTGATGTAGGTACGATTGGAGATATAACAGGTTGTATTTAATGCATCAGTCCAAAAGACTTGTGAAAATCCCTTTTCGTTTAGCATGGCTCTAAACATCTCAACGAGTACTCTATTTTTCCCTTCTACCACTCCATTTTGTTGAGTAGTCCTTGGTGCCGAGAAGTTGTGATCAATTCCATGTTGTTCACAAAAGTCTCCAAAGATTTGATTATCAAATTCTACACCATGATCTGTTCTAATAAAAAGAATACAACAACCTTTATCATTTTGGACCTTTCTAGGGAAAATAATAAACTGATCAAAGGTTTTATCTTTTGATGGCAAAAATACTGTCCATGTAAACCAAGAAAAATCATCTACTATAACTAAGGTATATAAATTTCCTCCTTAACTCTTCACTCTTATGGGACCAATCAAATCCATGGAAGAAGTTGGAGGGGTTTTCTAGTAGAGATTTGATTTTTAGACATAAAGAAAGATCTAGTTTGTTTTCCCATTTGACAATAATAAAAAATTTCTTTCATTGAAATTCACTTTTGGAAGACCAAGAACTAGATCTTTCTTAACAAGTATGTTAAGTTGCCTCATACTTACATGATTCAATCTTTTATGCCATAACCAACTTTTCTCTTATTCACTAATAAAGAAATTTTCACTAAGATTAGAGTTCATGTCAAGAGTATAACAATTACCGTCCCTTGAAGCTCTTAGTCTAATATTGAGGCTTTCTTTATTTATAGGTAGATCCTTCTTGTTGACAATCAAGCATTCTTTCGAATCAAAGATAATCCAATTATCCTTATCATCACTTTGGCTCATGCTCAAGAGGTTATGACAAAGACCTTTTACATTATAAACATCTTTAACTATAATTCCACTAGTTCTGCTAACTTCTCTAATACCAACAATCTTCCCATTTTGATTTCCTCTTAAGCTCACCTTGCCTCCATTTTTGGACTCAAGTGTGACAAACTTTCTTTTGTCACCCGTCATATGTCTTAAGCATCGACTATCAATATACCATTTGTTTCCTTTTGATGCTTTAAGACATACTTGCAAATCATGAATCATCTTTTCGGTACCCAAATCTTTTTGGGTCATTTTAAGTCAGTTAGTACAACTTTGGAAATATAAGATCCCTTAGGTACCCATTTGTAACTTCCAACAACACCATGTTTCTTTGCACAACAAGAGGAAGTATAATATCCTTTTCTGTTGTAAAAATTATAAAAGATAAGTTTTTACTCCTTTCTTCTTTTTTTCATTTCTCTTTATTTTCATTAGATACATATCCAATTCAAGATCTATCTCTATTGACTTTTTGAGATTTTAAAATTACTTTTAACATTTCACTTCCTCTAGTAAATTTCTCTATGATTTTGGTCAAATCCTCATTCTTCTTTTCTAATCAAGAACAGTTGAAACAAGTAGAGTGAGATACATTTTCTAACTGATTGAAGACTTTTTATTGTTAGCCTTGGGATCCACAATCAAAATTTAACCAATGATTGTGTATAGGCAAACCTATGATCGTTCTCTCTTCAAGGAGCCTTTATTTTGAATCCCTAAATTAAACTAAGTACTAAAAATATGGTTAAAAATGAGGTTTTGAAATTGGTTTTTTTCTTTAAATTAAAATAAAAATTGAACTATGCTAATATTTTTGGTATTTTGTAAAAAAATAATAAAGAAGGAAATATTTTGGGATTAAGAAGTAATATAATAAAGTGAGTTCTGGAAGCAAAGTTGGTGACTTTCCTACCTTCTTAAAATTATATGGGAGTTAAATTCACATCAAGTCTAAAAAACCAACCCCAAGCAATGACTTTGGGTACAATATACCTAATTAATGACTAATCCTAGGATCATATTTATAGTCATTTCTTAGATAAATTTTAAAAACCACTTGATGTGTGTTTGAAAATCATTTAGTGCACTTGCTTCCTCTTAATAAGAGCACAATTGCGACACTCAAATTATAATTAATTCATCATACAATCCAGATATCACATAGAATGCATAATTTATTAATCTCAAATGAGATAAATCAATATAAGTCTTAAATGCACTAATATAAAATTCAACACAAAAATAATTCAACAAGTGTTACAAATATGTATCAAGATAAAATCAAGTTATAAAATTCATGATACAAAAAGGAAGCTTATTAAAAATAGTAAACTCCCATTTGTAACCCATTGAAGCTTTAGGCACCTCCTTCACTACCAAAACTCAGAGAAAATTTAGCTACTCATTACTGTGAACACAGCCACACAGTCATTAAAAGCAAATAAATCCATTTGATCAAATCTTGATGAGAGAGAATATGGGTATGTTGGTTCAATGAAGGAAACAAGGAAAATAAGCAAACGGTGGTGACGGTGTTGTGGGCCGAAGAGCATAGAATAGAGGCTGACAGTGATCGACTGTAGTTATGGTGGCGGCAGAAGGAAGGTGATTATGAAGATGATAGTGGTTGTAGGTGAAGGATGGGTCACGGTTTTCGGCTGTGTCTCTGCCTCTCTCACCGTCAATGATGGCGGCGGCTAATATTTAATGGAAGGGAATGATGGTGGTGGTATGGCGGTGGTAGACAATGGGTGATGAATAGCATATGGCGGTGGTGTTTCCCTTCTCTCTCCTCGGCACTAATGTGCTCTCCTTTTGCGGTACTGTCTCTCTTCCCCCACTGTAGCGTTGAGCTTTTGTCTCTATTTCTGTTTCTCACTCACGTTACTGTTGCTCGTTGTGTATTCTCTTATGTCGAATTGATTTGATTTGAAAGGAAATAGTTTATAGGCAAGTCAAGAACAATGGAAAAACCCATAGCATCTTATTATTGGAATTAAACTCTACAAAATTTTGCCATTTTTTCAAACCTTTGAACAAAATGCCTTCTTTTATTATTTTTTTCAACTTTTTTCTTTCTTTCTTTCTTTTCATTTTTTTCTTTTCATTTTTTTTTGGTTTTGTTCTTTCTTTCTTCTTTCTTTTTGGTTCAACTTGATGGCAAGATCACTTTGATTTTAAAAAATGCTATGAATACCCATAATATGTGATACAACCTAGGAATGGTTCAAAGGGGGTGAGCAAAGGTATATATATGAGGGTTTGTGCTTGGGTCAAAAGGGTTTTAAAATGAATGCCTCTTTCATCTTCACACATTAATGCAAATGTAGTTTGAAAAAGATTCAAGACAAGTTATAGAAAGTGAAAAGTCAAGCAAGTGTGCACACATGAAATGAATAAAAATTGTAAGGATCAAATATCCTTCTAACAAGGCTCATCTCAAATGATCACCCCTAACACATTCAATTTCATAGAATACTAATCGCAATGCATATGATCAATCAATCTCAATACTCACTCTAAAAATGCAATTAATCAAAACATTGTAATATATTGTAATCATGTTCAAAACCCAAATGAACCAACAACTTCGTAACTTTCTTTTTAAAACAAGGAGTAAAAAAAATCCAATTATAGGTTCATTTATCTTCCAATTCACTTAAAAAGCAAACACATGGTTTAGAAAAGTTGCCAAAACACTAGATCTCATGAAAGGGAAAAGAATTCCTTACAATTCATACTTCCAAAGTAGCAAATGCGACCCTTTACCACTAAGAACATGTGTCAAAGTAAGTCATCCTTTGAATTTTTTTTTTGAAAAATTTTCTTGGTTATGAAATTTTCTCATTTAAAAACAACCAATTAATGGAATTCTCATATTTATCTCCTCCCCCACACTTAATCAACACATTGTCCTCAATGTTTGAAAAACAACTGTATTATGCTAACTTGTTCCTTAGTGAAGTGGAAATTTGTGAAGTTCAATTGCAATTGAAGTACAACACGTCAACATCACATAAAGAGATAAGGAAGAAGAAACAAGTTATAGATGCTCCATCTGGTATAATACTTTCACTGAAAGGCTTAGTGTTCTCCATTGAATCCTGGCAGTCTTGTTATGGATGCTCCATATGGTATAATACTTTTACTGAGACTTGCTATAGATCTCTTCTCAGGTGGTTAAACCTTTATTTGAGAAGTCTTGTTCTGATACCAAATGTTGAGGCAAGCTTTCACCTAAGAGGGGGTGAATTGAGTGGAATAATGTTTTTTGAACTTTTATTCACGAATGGATATAGGATTTATACCAATGTTGTTAAACCCAGACCGAACCGACCGGTTTGGCTCGGAAACCGGCAAACCGAGCTCCTAACCGGTCCGGGTAAGTCCCCAACTCAGGGTTGCTTCTGACTCGGTGTGACTCGGCTAACTCGAGCAAGTCAGACGAGTCGATGTTTAAAAATACACCCAGATCCAGACCGGATCCAGATCAGGATGAGTCGATATGTAAGAAAACCCCAAGTCACCCAGATCTAGACCGGATCCAGATCAGGGACGAGTCAACTTTTAAGAAAAACACCAGATCCATATCAAAGGCTAGAGAAGAAAAGAAATAGCAAATCCCAATCAGAGGTTGAAGAAGAAATGATGGAGTAGATATAAATCGCAACTGAAAACCCAGAAATCGATGGCAGTTGAAGAAGAAAAGGAGCAGCTCCAGCCTCGAGTTGATTTTTAAGAACTCGTCATACAGTTCTCCTGCAATTTTCCACTTTTCCTCATAAAGTTCAGGCATGAAGAAGATCTGTGGTTCGTTGTTGCCTTTGTTAAAGATAGTGGAAGTATAGGATGAAGAAGAAGAAAGTAAAAGAAAAAGAAGAGAAACTTGAAAAAGATGGGAGGAGAGAGACATTAATGACACACCTCTACAGCCTACCGTATTGTTAATGAGAAGGTACAAGGCTACATTGAAAAACAAAACTATAGAAGGAGGCGGTGGCTTCCCAATTAAATGTCTCAGAGAGTTAAACCTAATTGAATAATATATTAAAAAAATATAATGACAAAGGACGTTCCCTTCCCAGCTCAATTCATCTTTAGTTCTTTACACAAATTAACTTAAAAAGGCTTATAAAAATGTTATTTAAAAAGTAAAAAAATAATTTATTTATGCCCAATTATTTTCTATTTTCATCATTTAATTAAATTTTAAAAATATGTTTAATTATAAAATAACATTCAATAATTATGTGTAAATAATTAAGTGAAAAATGTAGTCATATATATCTATAATTTAACCACTAATTTCATAAATATAAAATGAGAAATATTATCTATTAGATAACATTATTATCAATTAAACTCTATTATTTTATTAAGACCGGGTTGACTCCGGTTTGACTCTGGTCTAACCCACTAACCCTTAAACCATCACCTCAACCGGTTCACTGCCCGATCCGGGTTTCAGAACCTTGACTTATACTAGTTCAGTCTTAACTCTTGGCTTACATCCAGTTTCTCAATATTTGGTAGCATTTAATGAAGCATTTAATGTTTTGACACAAAAATTGCTTTATGTGAATTTAAACTTATATCTTCATGTGGCCGGTTGTAATATGATCTTTATCTTATACAAAAACTTGTAAAAGTATTAGTAACCAATGGGTATCAAAATCAGAAACATATAGATGATTTTACTATTACGCTACGATGCTCTATTTCTAGAAAATATTTTGATAGAGGAAAGCTCGAGCTATTATAGCTCTCAGAAGAAATTATCTTTAATGAAGAAAATAACTTGAAGAAGATAAAGAAAGCTTGAGTTCACAATTTTCAATAAGCTTGAGCTATGTAATTTAATGAAGATTTTATAGTTGAAGATTGAAGTTAGCTCGGGTTCATAATTTCTAGGGAAAATTGTGATTTTGTCCAAGGAAAGGGAATTTACGATCAAACCATCTCACAAAATAGCGTAATTGTAATAAAGTCCCATAGAGTTGTCAATGAAGCTCATGGAGTTGTTAATGACAACTCCTAAAAGCACATGAAGTTGTCAACTGGGACTTTATTACAATTACGCAATTTCGCGGGACCCTTTGATCGTAAATTCTCTTCGTTGGGACCAAATTGCAATTTTCCTAATTTCTAATGAGCTTGAGCTAACTAGGCATTCTAGAATGAATTGGACTTTATGCTGAAAAACAAATATTTTAAGAGCTTAAGTCCATGTATTTCAAAGAGCTTCAACTATCGAAGTAGATTTGAAAAAATTGATTTTCAAAAGATAGCTTGAGCTTAGAACTTGAGATTTTTTAAAGTAAAATTGTAAAATGAGATTTTCCATATGCAAAGGATTTCTCAGAGGGTATAAGCTTGAGTTATCAGATATTAGAAGAAATAAATTTGATGTGAAGAGGAATTTAGAAGAGAAGAATTGCATTTAAACTTGAGGAAAAAAAACATTCACAAGGAGCCCAAGCTTATAGCTTGAGCTATTAGGTAAGAAAAAAGAAAAGGAGAAAAATATAAGAGAGAAAGCTTGAGCTATTGAGATATAGCTCGAGTAAAAAAATAATAAATAAATAAAACTTCAGCTTCAACTAGTCACTCGCAAAAGGAACTATGTATAACAGCGAGTCAGGTAAAAGTTCAAAAATAGAAATTATGTTTTGCAGTTTGAGCACCTAGCACAATTATCTTTTGTTGGGTGCAAAAATGGCAATAAATAATTTTTAAGGAGGCAAAAATGAAAATGTCGTTAAATACACTTAACGGCCGTTAACTATGAATCTCACTACCTATTATTTTAATATATTTTTAAAAGGTTAAGGTGTAAATTTAGCAATGAACTAATTTTTTTGGAGCAGTAAAGACAATTATTTTTCATAAGAGCACTTAGGCAAATATGAGTATTTATATTAATGCCTTACTTTATTCTTTTGATGACATCATTTACAAGATAAATATGGGCGTTTACATTACAACTAAATGGATTTCAAAGAATTCAGGAAGTTAAAATTTTTTGGATATTCATATATTTGTCTTATAAATGCCCATATTTGTCTTTCAGTTGACAAAACTTGATTTTGTTTTGACCAAAAGGATACAATAAAAAAATTACAAAACGAATATATTAAAGACCAAAATTATTTAAATCCTTTTTTTTGTAAATATCTATATTTGTCTTTTAAATATCTGAATATCTATATTTATTGTGTGTGTGTGTGTGTGTTTCTTTTACATCCCTAAATATATATATTTATTTTATAAATATCTATAAGTCTTTTAAATCCCTGAATATCTATATATGTTTTAAAAGGGTTTAAATAATTTTGTTGTTAATATATTTTTCTTGTAAAAAATTTTTTTATTGCACCTTTTGGTCAAAATAAAATCAAGTTTTGTCAATGGAAAGACAAATATGTGAATATCCAAAAGATTTTAATTTCTTGGATTCCTTTAAATCCATTTAGTTATAATGTAAATGCTCATATTTATCATGTAAATGATCTCATGAAAAGAATAAAGTAAAGAGTTAATATAAATGCTCTTATTTGCCTAAATGCTCTTACGAAAAATTATTGTCTTTGATACCCTAAAAAATAGTTCATTGCTAAATTTGCACCTTAACTTTTTAAAAATATATTAAAATAATAGG
>JBAGKO010186824.1:0-15564 GCA_037177275.1 Acacia concinna
CCCTTTTAAGTCGAGGGTCAGGCTTGTATGTTGGAGATTAAAAATGGAATTGAGCCTATAAGGGCTAGCCTTGGCCTATAAGGGCTAGCCCTATAAGGCCTCGGGCCTAAAAGGGTCAGCTCTACAGGGCCACGGGCTGGCCCTTTTATGCCCTTTTAATTTTTTTCTTATACAATACATAGCTTATTGCGTAATTCACTTTAGGCCAAAACTCCAACCCATTAAGCCATTATTCAATAAACACACACACCCCACTAACCCCACTAACCAAACAAGCACACACAGGCACACACTCACACATGATATACGAGACACTAGACACATCACACATTCATGCTGCATACTTGCATACTACGTAAAATTCAGACTTTATAGACACGTAACAATGATGTACCTTAAAGTAAGTCATTTGTTTGTTGCATACTTGCATACTACATAAAATTCATACTTTATGTTGACACAATTTATGTGTTAAATTAGAATTTTAGTTATTGTAATTTAATAATTTTGTTTCTTTAAGAAATGTTGAAAAAAATTGTTTGAAATGCTTTCAACCTTGTCACTCTTGGGTTAGGCTTTGATAAACATGTGTTTTTTTTAAGTCGGGCTTCAACGGATTAACCCTATTAAGGCCTTGGCCCTTGAAGGACTTCAACGGATTAACCCTATTAAGGCCTTGGCCCTTGAAGGACTGACTCTGTAGGGAGGGATTGGCCTTGATTCTTAGCACTACTCTTGGGTAAAGATATAGTCTGGGTGCACTAGAAATCACCAAACGCAATAGCTGTAGTCCAAAACATATACCAATGTTCACATGGAAATTGAAGATGGTAGGAAGCTCTAATCCATTATCTCATCGTTCAAATTCAAAGTATATATGTCTCGAACACCTCCACCAAATTTCAAATTAATGGAACCATAAATGACTGTCTGATCATCGACATGATCAAAATCATTCAGAAAACTCTACAGCAGACATGAACGAACGTTCACAAAAATTCTGAGAAAAATAGAAGACTCCAATAGATAAAATGATTATCCAAAATGAAGTTCCATGTGTCTAGAACATCTGCAAAAAATCCAAATCAATTTGACAAGAAATTGTCTTCCAATTGTCAACTCGATTAAAACTGCTTTTAGCCCTAAAAACTGTAAAATATTTTCTCTTATAAATGGCTATTTTCTCTTATAAAGAGCCATTAAGAAACTTCATTTTTCTCCTCACACACAAATTGCAGCCTACTTTTCTCTCATTAGGGCTTTCTCTTTAATTCCTTTCCGTTTCTTTTTTTTTTCCCCTCTTTTCATAGAATAAGAAACAAGTAAAATAGGAAATACATAAAATAAAAAAAATTAACAAAAGTAAATAATTAGAACTTTGGGTTCTACACCCAACAATACGATGGGTTGTTCAATCAGCCAATTTCCATAATTGGTCAACTATACAGAGAATTTTGAGAATGTGAAATGTCGTGACTATAGGTATCCTTTTTGGCAAATTTCAAATCTAGCCCATCTGGATTACACACACATATATGGCTTCAATTGTCCCATGTTTTGTTTTTTTTGGAAAAATTATTGTGTGAACCGATTTATCACGTCATAGTCAAATTAAAACACAACAACTTACGCAATATTAATACTATTTGAATAATATGTAATTCATATGATGTGTTTAAAGTCAGCTTAGATCACTATCCCAATAAGCAATATGTGAGTTTTTCTTTAAAATTAGGTTTAGATGATTTTAAATTCATTTTAGAATTCATTTTAACAATTGTCTCATTAAATAGCTAAATAATTAACCAACTCAATTAAGTAATTGAGAGGATATACCAAATTGAAAATTAAATTAATAATGAAAACTCAATTAATAATTCAATGGATAGCCTAAAGGTTTGCCCTAAAAAATCCAGCAACTGTCTTAACACAAATCAATATAAAATATCAATTAAATTCAAAAAAGATATGTCTACACTGTAAAACTAGATTATTTTAAAAAAGTACAACTTAAAATTTATTTAAAACTAAATAATCCTAAGTCTTAAATCAAAATAATAAATAAAAAGAAATTCCCTCCTGATTTTCAAGTATAGCTCCTAAGCTCTAACCCTCCCCGTATTTCTCCACAGTTGTCTCCCAAGCTCAAGCTTCCATGGAAAATTTCCTCCGTCCAAATTCCTTAGAAACCACGGGCATGACGTGGTTGTGTTATGTTGGCGAGACCATGGTATTGGTTACGTTTACTTGAGAAGATAGTATTACTGGAGAAGATAGTAAGAATTGGAATTATGAATGAAGGGAAGAAATATAGGGTGGTAAATGACGTGGTGGGTACGGTTATGCGTTTGTGGCCAAACACTTGGAATGGAGTGGAGGTTACCGAAGAATGAGGGTTGTTTGGTATTAAGGATTCGGAAGGAAGGAAGGAGAGAAAAAAATTTGTATGACTTAGATTTAATAAAATTAGAGAAATGAGATTGAAAGTTTTTAATCACCTTTTCTTACTCTTTTGTATTTTTATTAAAATTTTATAACCTCAATTTTTCAAATTTTTTTTAATCCAATGTAACCCTTAAAAATTTTACTTTTCCTATCCTCCCCTCTATTTCCCTCCTGCCAAACAAACCATAAAAGGAGAGCGTGTATCCCTATTGGGTGACCACAGGGTTAATTTAATGAGAAGAAGATGGGATTTATGGTACAAGATCTGAACCCATTAAAACCTAATTAGCCTATTCAGTTTTAACCATTAAATCCTCTTCAAACTTCTCATATAAATTCTGCACCATAAAATTTCATAATTTTATCTTCTTTGACTTACAAGAATTAAATAACAATTTGTTATATATTTAGAAATATTATTCCAATCATAAAATACTCAGAAATTTAAATATTACTAATTTAAACTCAAATATATCATAATTAATTCAGATTTATATTATTTTCTAAAATTGACTAATGATATAAATATTCCCTAATAAATCCAAATTATTTAAAATAATTCTTAAAATAAATTAATAATATAGAAGAAAATATATAAAATTATGGTTTATCAATAAGAATATTACATCTTGTTTGATTTTGTTTTAGAAAACAATTATTTTTTTAAGAAAACAGAAAAATAAAAAAATATTTAGAAATTTTTTTTCACTAAATTATTTTAAAAAAAGTTGTGTTTAAATATTTAAAAACAAAAACAATTTTCAATTATTTTCTTGTTCTTGTTTTTTTCCCCATTTGTGACGTTGCCACTTATTTATTATCACATCACCACCAACACCGTTGCTACATCACTTAAAAACAGATTTTCTAAAACAATTATGCAAACATATTTTCTTTGTTTTTTATTTTCAAAATTTGTTTCCAAAAACTTTTTCACAAACTGTTCTAAATAACAAAAAAATATATATAGAATAGAATCTTTTGTGGAATGATAGGTGCATTTTTTTTTAATTAGCTCTGGATATCTTCCATCTTTTTTCATGTATTAGATAGTGGGACAAAATTGAGCTTATGAAAAGAAATTTTGAAATGGGTTGACAAATTGGACAACTATTTCTGATGGTCTAATCAAAATTCATAAACAAGTGGCTTAAATAAATTAAAGGTTAATACTCTTACCAGTCATAATTATAAGACCTGTTGATTTTTTAGAAGGATTAAGGATATTGATTAAATCAAGTAATTGATATAATATGATTTAATCTTCCAAAATTACCCTCCGGTCCTAATAACTGCAAATAGATAAGGGAATATTGACATAAGTAATTTGAGAAACATATGTTAAATATGGGAGACAAAGTGAATAGATGTCTTATATTTAAGACTAAATTATATTTTCAATTAGGTTTTCTAATTATGACCGGAAAAAGTATATTGTTAGTCATTTGATCAAATTTTAGTTTCAATTCCTACATTTTTGAATAGTTGGATTTTTTTTTAGCAAACAAATGGCTGGTTTTTGTCCTATAATTACACAAAGATTTAGTTTGAGCTTAAATATAAAGACCAAAACTAAAACTTGTTAAAAGAATATTGATCATTGGTTAAAATCGGAAAAAATATTTATAAAATTATAAGGACTAAAATCAATTTGAAACTACAAATACTAAAAACCAAATTTAATCAAACAATAACAACCAACCAGAAAAATTCTTGTATGAACATGGTTTATCAAAATCGTTTATGGTCTGACTAATTAAAACACAATAACTCATAAAATAATTTGGTGCCCCATAAATAGTACCTATCATATTTAATAAAATTACAAGATTTCACAAGATTCATTTCTTCCTTACTTGTGAAATCTTAATTAAGGTGTTAATTTATTTTTAGAAAAATAACATATGAAATACATATGCAATTAACTAGAATTAATGTTAGCCAAATTGTTATATTTTAATGGTGACTTGACAAACCATATTCATACAAAAATTTCTTAGCCAACCGTAGTATTGACTTATAAATATTTGGGAGTGAGCTTTGAGGATTTATCCCAACAATTGACTTATGAACATAGTTGGGTGTTCCCTCTCATTGTCAAAAAATTACTAATGATACGTATCATTATATAATAGATAAGGTAAAATTAATAATTTGGAAGGCAAATCAATTGGCATTGGCAGGTAGACATACTTTAGTGTCCTCAGTCATCAATGCAATACATGTTTACTTTATGCAAATTGCAATTTTGCCAACCACAATATGTAAAGAAGTTGAAAGTAGAGCAAGGACCTTCTTGTGGGGCTTTATAGTGAAAAAGAAGAAAACTCATCTTATAGCTTGAGATGTAGTCTGTAAAGAGAAAATAAAAGGTGGGCTAGGCTTGTGTCATATGAAAATGCAAAATCAGGCATTATGTTTAAAAGGGGTGGCTAGGGCCTTATAAAGAAGAAAGATGAGCTTTAGGCTAAAGTGATAGAAGCAAGTATAAATATAGTGTTGATCTTATGCCTCATATCAACAAATCAAGACATGTGTCCTAATTTTGGAACGGTATCAAAAGCAATTGGAATTTATTGGATAAAGGCATTGAAAATATTACACTTGAGGATGGGCAAGATGAAGTGAGATGGAAACTTGAGCCTCATGGGTGTTATTCAGTGAAATCATCATACAACTTGATCCATAATGATAACTCTCCTCCCTCTTTAATTTAGAATAAGGTATGGAAATTAAAAGTTCCACAATGATGTAAGACTTGTTTACAGCCATATTGCATAACAAGTTATTAATAAATGTGTTTAAGAGTACAACGTGTAATGACAGAAAATGTTACTTGTGTAGTATATGGAGAGGGTATGGAACATTTATTGTATGTTTTAAGGGATTGTCTAAGAACTAAAAGTTTCTAGAAAAGCATAATTCATGGCAAGTACAAAGTAAAGTTCTTTAATACAGATTTATGGAAATGATATGCTTCAAACTTGTCAAAATCAGTTGGTTTAGTAGAGGACACTAAATGGGCGGAATTTTTTGCCTTGTTGTGCTAGCTGCTGTGAAAATTTAGAAAGGAAAATATTTTTTAAGGACTTAATGCATATCTTAGCTCTTTAAAAATTCGTGTAACCGCTATAACTGATTCCATAGGAATAAACAACAAACAGTGCTATAATGTGAACTTGCAAGGGAGTCATGAAATCCCTGAGGCTTACTCAGCAACAATCCCCACATGTTATTATAAACTCTCTGTGGATGGTGCATTTTCGGAACTCCTCTTCTTGGCAACATGTTGAAGAGGCGTATAGGACCCACAAGGTAACTTCTATAGGGGATTCATGATAAGAATTCAGCAAGAGGGATCTTTAAGCGCTGAGCTATGGGGACACTTAACTGGTTTAAAGCAAGCTTGGGATATGGGTATAAGAAAAGTGATTCTACTTACAAACTATCTTGATACCTGAAGACTATATCGTGAAGGATTTACTGAGATACACATGCAATAATGCTTGGTGTTGGAGATTCAAAGCTTATTGGAGCGTAGTTGGCATATAGAGATTTACCACATCCTAAGAAATCTAAACCTAGTTGCAAACAAATTTGCGAAAAGAGCACTCAATATGAAGCTAGGATTCTGCTGGTTAGATAGGCTTAAGACTGACTTGGTTCACGTGGAACTTGGTTAGCAGTAACATTTTTTATTTCTGTTTGTTTCTTAGCTTTTATCATTTATCAAAAAAAAAATTGACTTATAAATTAATTACAATCATTAATATTTTGCCTCAATATATAGTTGTTGAGAATTGAAAGTATAAACATAGATCTTAAGTCTTTGACAAGATTGTCTCTTATCTTCCTCAAGGTCTTGAATATTTCAATTTGTGCCTATAGTTAATTTTCATTCCTTTTCTTGGAAATTTTTTGCTGAATGAAAGAAGCTTACGCCTTACGCACGTGAGGTAAATAGTTCGGTGCCTGAAATGTGACGTCATGTCTCTCTGTTTTTTTTTAATGAAAACTGAATACATTACTCACTAATGAAGAGATTACATAGTCCAACAGAAATTATACAACTTCTACCCCATAACAATACAAAAGAAAACAGGAAAAAATAAACCTAGTCCTCAGTGAGGATGAGGAGGCTGATCTAGGATGGAGTACTTTCCAATCATGGAATGACCAAGTCTTGCTAAACTATCTAAAAACCTATTGAATCCCTAGGAACATGATTACTACTAACCTGCCATTCTTGATATAACAGGGAACGAGATTCCTCAATTATATCTAAAAATGGGTGGTTATTGGGCATCCCCTACATATTAAATTTATAGGTTCAGCACAATCTGAAAACACTTTCACTCTTCTGTAACCTCAAACCCAGCAAAGATTAAGGCCATGTATGATGCCTAGGTGAGCACTGAGTAGTAGCATTTTATTTACCATTCGATGGTTGACTTGGGGAAAATTCTGACCGTTCTCCTTTATTTATAAGCTTTTGAATTTATGTTGATTTAGCCAAACTAGTAGCTCACTACATTTCTATTTGCAATCTTCCTCCATTTATCATATCCTGTAAACCTCATTAATTCTCGAACACTCAATAGTTTTATCTCTTCATTTGAAGAGATCAGGTTGTAATTATATTCAATTGTTTTGAAGACCATAAAATAGGTATAATGGGTAAATTTCCTTTTATAAAATTATTTCAACTTTCTGAATTAATATGTTGTAATGGGGCATTGCCCTCGTTGAAATAATTTAGGAGAATAAATTCTTATTATTATTATTTAAAATTGGAATTTTAGGCCACCAAAAAATAAAAACTTTATGCATGGACTTGTCCTTCTTTAAGTGCTCAATAACTCTCTTGATTACTTTGGTTGTAGTTTCAGTGGTTGTCAATTCAGGATCAAAACAGCCTATACTTCCTTTATATACTTCCTTTATATTGTAGTAAAGATTTAAGACCTTTGTTTGTTATGTTAATATTGCACTGGGACATGCATCTATTTTTGGTGCCCTGCTACAAATAAGATGTTTGTTAGCCTTTAAATTACAGTTCTCCCTAATGCATTTAACTTTCTACGAGATTTATATCTTGCAACTATAGTATTTAACAGTTAATTGGTTGAGTAGCTGCAGAAAAATGGTTTTCCTAATTGGCAAGTACTTTGACTTGTGAATTTGAATGTTCGTGACTGATTTGTTTTTGGTCTAGAGATTTATATTGCTTTAATGGAAAAAAATCTGACCAAACTATAATGTATAAACAATTAGAAAGTTGAAAGAGATAGAAACTGATTGAGTTCTCATATGTTAGTAATATGTTTCAAGTGTTTCCTTCTAAAACATTTAAACAAACCCAAGGGAGCTCGGTAGTTTGGTACTGTTTGTCATGTGCCTGACACAATTCCAGTTTGTTGTATTAAATTGCTCTCATTCAATTTACCATGTTTTTTGTGCACGGTCAACTGGTGCTCCGGCAGCAAGTCACTTAGCAACTCTATCAATCCATGGAAATTTTAGTTCATCCTCTCCTTTTTAATACTGCTTGAAGGGCAAAATGAATGTTGTGAATGGTCCATGCATGCCTTACTATGTCTAGATCTGTAGATAATCGCTGTCTTAGTTTCTTATTCCAATGGTTGAACACTAGAACTAGCCTTGAGAGCTAGGTCTGGTTGAGTATGTCATTTAATTTGGGGTTTGCAGCAAGAAACCTGATCGACCTGAACAGGGAAATAATCGTTTGGTTTCCTTTTGCAACACAATGAAATTTCATCTTTGTTTCCATCCGTGGTTTACTGTGTGCAGTGGAGAATTTTTTATGACTCTGGTGTAAGCGATTTTTGTAGTTCTTTTTGTTCAGTTACTTTTCCTATCTAAGATTGATTCACGTTTTTCTTTACGTTCTTTATTTTTTTTATTTCTTATTGTTTTTATTTTCATAGGCTCATAACAAACAAAAAAACTACATTTGACATTGATTCACCATTTTGTGTAGCTAATAATGACTTCTGAATTCGGTTGATGTTCAGACTTGTTATTGGTGAATTAATTATGGGTAATGGTGGTTACTAGTCATAATGAGTTTCAACGAAGCAAGTTGAGTATGTGAAATGGCTGAATGTTCTGTTTGAATTGGTTATGTAATTAGCATGATATTAGACTTGATGACTATTTCGTTAAGATAAGAGGAATGCTTAATTTCTGCCAATGGGTATTTTGATGCTAGTTAAGAGCTTTTGGATGGTGATCTTCTTGATTTTGAGTTGCTAGTAGCCATTCCAAAGTTGTGGTTGCATTTTGGAATGGTTATTAGTGATACATTTATAGGTAAAGTTGGTAGACTTACCTTTGGGAGTGACAAGAGAGCTTGATTCATGTTAATTGATGAACTCAATTAATTAGAAGGCTAAGTCATGAACCCTAGGAACCGCATTTGACATTGATTCACCATGTCATCCATATTCTCTCATTGTTGCATTCTCAAATAAAAATTAGGATTAGATTCGATTAGGATATTTTCACAATTCTTGATGTTTATTAAGTAATTTGTGCTTTATTAGATTGCTATAACTTCTAACATCTATTATGCTCCTTGTGGATATGACCTAGGCTTACCATTAAATAATAGTTAGCTTAGTTTCATTTTAGGGATACACCTGACCAAAAAATCACCACCATCTTTTCTTTTTTAGCCTACAAATTTTCCCATCAAACTACCTTCATTTTCATTACATATCAGACATGGCAACAATTATGTTAAAAAAATTAGATAAAATTGATAAAAAAGAGTAAAATGGGCACTACTTCTATGCAAACCATTTACTTTCAAACTTTTATCTTCTAGACTATTTCATCTTCTTCCTCATTCCCTGCATACACATACAAGCTTAGTGTTTTAGGGTTTTTTTATCCATAAGAAGCATTCATGTCTACTGAAGATGACAATCAACTTAGGAGAGGGGTCTTGACAAGAATTCTCTGTTATCACATTACATCTCTGCTCATAGGGAAGGGAGATGGTACTTGGTGGCCAAAAGTTTAGGTCATAATAACTAGAGCTAAAAAAGGTGTATCACTTAATCTCTGTAATGATGATTCTTGATTATTGTCTTCTTTGCTCTATTTTGTAAGTGAAGTTTGAAAAGGGAGGAAGGAGTTGCCACTTAAGGGGGCTAAATTATCTTTAGTCCAAATGTAAGGGGAGGAAATATATCCTCGAAAGAACAAAGTTTGATCCTTCAGCTCCACTCAAAGCGAGGTAACATGTGCTAATGATGCTATCCAAGAGCTTATGAATAGTGTGTGCAACGTCAACAACAATACCTAAGACATGTAAACATTCGATCCTTTAACGACAGTGACAACAACTAAGGCAGGGATGAGATATGGCATTCGAACTGGGAAGAAGGAAACTGGTTTAACAATGATGTTTCATCATACAGCATGTAGGGCATGAAAGAAGTGTCTCAGATTCAAACTACCAGTGACATGAGTTCATTAATTACAATCTGGTGGTTTGAAACTAAGACACTTCTTCCATGCCCCACATGCTGATGAAACATCATTGTTAATTGTTAATCTAGTTTCCTTCCCAGTTCAAATGCCATAGTTCATCCTTGTCTCAGTTGTTATCACTGTCATTCCTAGATCGAATGTTTCCATGTCATATATGGTGCTATTGACATTGCATACAGTGCCCATAGGCTCTTGAGCAACATTAGAGAAGCTGGTGTTTCTCTTGCTTTCTGTCTTGCTTATTTTTGAATCTTTGTCCTCCAGAAGTTCTTGATTTTATCGTATGTCCACCTCAGAAGACTCTTTGCAATCTTTGACCACCTAATACGAATCATACAACCTCATAAATTCAATAAATGGTACTAATAAATAACACTTAAGAATTTGTAGGAATTTGAAAGATGGAGTAGAATACATGTTTACCCACTGTGAGTGGTGTTGAATGAAACTCTATTCTTCCGAGAATATATTTCCTCTCCTTACATTTGGGTTAACATAATTTAGACATCTTAATGGCAGCTCTTTCCTTTCTTTTTCAAACTTCACTCACAAAAGAGAGGAAAAAACACCAATAATAAAAATCATCACCATAAAGATTAATCGCTACACCATTTTTAGCTCTATTATTAACTCAACGTTTGGCAACTAAGTTCCATCTCTCTTACCCATGAGCAGAGATGTAATGTGATAACAGAGAATCCTCTTCAAGAGTCCAACATCCTCTCCTAAGTTGATTGTCATCTTCAATAGACATCAACGCTTCTTATAGAGAAAAAACCCTAAAACACTAAGCCTATATATGTATGTAGTAAACGAGGAAGAAGATGAGAGAGTCTAGAAGATACAAGTTTGAAAGCAAATGGTTTGCACAGATATATAATAAAAGTAGTTCCCATTCTACTCTTTTTTATCAATTTTCCCTAATTTTTTTAACATAATTGTTTAATTAATAGACGTTTTTCTATTGATGGTATTTGAGCCTTCAAGCATTGTGATACAACACAAATTTATATTTACCTAAAAACACACACCCCATGCAATAACAAATGACATATCCCACTTATTTCTCAAACTTGCATATCTTTAATCATTTATAAGGGTAGTACCATTTATTAACACCTTTTTTGCATGTCCTCAATCTCCCTCACTGTGTGTACATCTCTTTTCAATTACCAAGATACAGACTACACGCTTAAGCATCAAATTCCCCTCTATTTAAAAATAAATTTTTACCATTCAAGTTTAAAAGCAAAAATATATTCCTTCCGCTTCACAATATATAAAATATTTTGTAGTAAAATTCTACATATCAAAGAAGTCCACTTCACAATTAAATGCAATTTGAAATCACTTGAATACAAGATTTACTTATATTTGTAGTGTCAAGGTAGTAGATTAAAGAAGCCATTTTTGAAGCCTAGGAAACAGCAACTCTCCTTTTTAAAATAATTTGAAGATGCAACTAGTTGTCGCAATTTCTTTGGTCATAGGCAAACAAATGTCTCATGGATAAATGTAGGATTAACTTATTATTATATCAAGTGAATTTTATATAACAAGGGTGAAGGTGCACTCAACATCCCAAAAAACAATTAGAACCCTAAAGTATTTATAGGTGCAATTTCACCCTTAACGTATTTTTATTGTAGCGCAAAATTCTGATTAGTGCACAGTAGATTCTAAAGCAAATTGCAGGATTCGGCTAAGGCCTAACAAGACTTGTAATAGCTCACAATCCAATAGAAAACCAAGAAGAATTCAGTGTAATTGCACAGGAAATAGCCAAGATAGCAAGATTCTCAATTCAGTTCAAGTTCATTCAGTGACACAATTAAGAACCAAACCAGGAAAAAAAATGCAGCTCAAAAGTATCAGTCAGCAAATCAGGCTAGACTAGACGGTTAAAAGTCACAATCTTCTATAGCCTCAAATATTACAAAGAGGTACAAGCATGAAATAATGTCCAAAAATGCTCAGCCTCTAGTCAAGAATTCTTGGCTAGGTACATTCAAATTTCCATGCAAGTCAGAACAGAAACTTTCAATGCAATGAAAGATCAGCTCAGAATCACTTTTAGCATGCAATGATACTTAAATTGGGATATGGCCAATTGGGATGCAGTAATTTGACCAAGTAGATTGAAACCCCTCAATGAATTTGCTGCACTTTAATCCAAAATTCCAGAACGCACAAGAGAAATACAATGCAATCAAGTTCAGATGCTAGCCTCAAATGTCCACTTTACGAAAGAATAAGCAACATGACAGAAGCCAAACCAACTAAAACCAGTAAAATACAGTTTGGTGCAATTGAGAGCATAAAAATGGGCAATGCAAGCATACGGTAACTCAGACAAAAGGGATGCAAAGCAGTGTAATTTACAGAACTAAGTGAACTCACGGTTTCCTAATGAACAGCAAAATGGTCCTGGCTTCAAGCATTTAGGGGCCGACAACAACCAAGTAGTGATACCCAAGAGTTGACGCGAGAAGCAATTTCAAAATTAGACAACTTGGAATTTCAGAAAACCAGAATTGTGAAGTCAAAATGCAGTACTCAACCTCTTAACATACAAGTAAGCTTCCAAAACTTTTCTGAAATCCATGCCATGCAAGGTAATTGTCAGGTTTGAAGGCCAGGACAGAGATACAATTCAGAATAGCCAGTGAAATTGAAACAGTTACACAGCAGATAGCTTGCAAAATCCAGATGTGAAATCCAAGAATGCAAAGTTGCACTGGATAGAACACAGTCAAGAGAGATTAGATTAGATTACAGCAAGAAAGCACCTGAACTCAAGATTGCAGAATGAGACCTAATGCAGTAATAGAAATGGAATAGCGATGGCAGTAGCAATTAATGAATTAATGAAGTAGAATAATATCTCAGCCCAGAGTTACTTCCACAGAATTAGAAAATGCAACGTTAAGTGACAGCAACAGATTCTAACAGCATATCAGTGGTTTAGAAAAGAACACTGTTATAATAGAATAGACAACCAGCACCACTTTTGCCTTTAGAGAAGATCATGATCCACTAAACTTAGCTCGGGACTCCAGTCACAACATCCACAGATAAAGAGAAATTTATGAGAGTAAATTTAGAGTGTTACACAATTAAGCAGGGCAAGTTCACACACAGAAAATACTCCGCTCACAGTGCAAACTTCTCACAATCAGTAGAAGTTCACAAGAGACCAAATCATACTATCCCAGGAAAAATATATGCTAATTTTATGAAAAACCAGAACCCAAGTCCTTAGCACAAAGTCCATCAAAAATTCTGATTGGAAATTAATTCTTAAACAGTCCAGCAATGTGCACTACGTTTCTAAAAGTTAGAGCCACAAGAATGATATGGAATAGTTCGGGAAGTGCTAAACAACAGAATGGCAGATTGTGATATGAGCAGAAAGTGTGTGATAAAATGATCCCAAAGGTCAATTAATTCAATTTTAAGAATTTAATCACAGTTGGAGCACAAGTGAACCAGATATATATAGCATGCCAAAATTCAACAAGACAAACAATTTATCTTCAAGTGAGCTATGCAGCCAGAACTGACAGCACAAACGTCAACTCAGATCAAATGCAACACAACAACACTTAGGAAACCTGATTGGACACCAGCATGCCATTGCAGTAGGTAACTTTCAGGGTAATGAATGCATGCAAGTACCAAATTCAGAAAAAACAAAGTGCAGAGTATGGACAACAGATTAAGAGGGTTTAGTTAAGAATTCAGAAGCATAGCTGCAGCAAATTAGTCAAGTGAAATTATCAGCAAGGATAACACCAGTATGCTCAGGAGATTTAATCTGCAACTATCTTAAATCAAGCCCAAAATAACTCAGGAATTCAAAACTTTTAGCAGCAAAATGTGTAGCTAATGCATCAATTCAAAGTATGAATTTAGTGAGCATAATGCACTAAAATAAGAACAGACATAACACATTTAGCATCTATAGACACTCAAACACACAATTGCACTTGGAAACCACCTTTCAAGAACAGACTCAGCTTAGGATATCAATTTTAGGGAATAACAGCAACAAATATATGGCAGCAGTGACTTGTTCACACAACTCTCAGCAAAATTTCCAAATGCCAGTATCTACATTCCTTAAGTTAATACACAGAATGAATCCAATAGAAAGAAACAAAGACCAAGTTAGAAATCACAGTAGAAGCCACCCTTGGAGAGTGAAAATCCAAGTATAAAAGACACTTCACCAGCCACATATGCCAAATGTGAGAAAATCAGTCCTAACTTAAGCACAATGTCATATGATTTCAGTCCAGAATCCAAGTTGTCAATTCTAGCAACAAGTACAGTGGTATGAAACAAGTTCAAATAATCCAAGTGAAGAAGGTAACTCAAGCATGCAATTTCGGCCACTGCATAATTCTAGTAAACATAGAAATTGTATGTTCATCTTCCTCATACACAGCATAATTGATGATCCATACATTACAGACAAAAACACAGCACAAAAGTATAATCCAGCAAAAGTATCAAGCATAGATTGATACCTTGGAAGATTAATAACCAAAAAAAAAACAAACAAACAAACAGAGACCAAACGAATCTGAGAAGCGGAATAAGCAAAATCAATCAACCGACTGAACAAAACTTAAAACTAAAAAAGAGGGAGAGAGGTTGAGGAATCTTCCAGAGTTGAACCGAAGCCGACGATGGTGAGTACAGATGCCGAGAACAGAGAACGCACATACATTCATGGACGACAATGACGGAAGTTAAGAACGAAGAAGGAAATCACTCAGAAGAAAGAACATTTACCAACTTAGCAGCATATGCCCCGTCGAGGACTTTGAAGAAGGAAGATATTGACTCCGAGGCTTCACTTTACGGAGGAAAGAAGCTTCAGTGAAATCGTAAATACACTGAAAATTGGAATCAGGCCAGTAACGTAGCTGAAGAAGCCGACGTCAGAGTTCAGTGCTCTGAAAAATGAAATATGTTAAAAGAGCGCTTTAAAAGCGAAGAAATTAATGGGAACATATGAAATCACCGGACTTTGGCAGGCTCTCGCAGGCAGAAAAAGTTTAGAGAGATAAAAGATGTGCACAGCAGGGATATAACTGATAGGGAGACTGAGTCGACGGAAAGTCGATCCAGTACACCGGCGGAGGAGGACATACTTGGACGTAACATCAAGAGGTGGTTGAAAACATTAATTTGGAGGATGAGAGTGAAAAGGAAGAAAATAAACCATTTAATGTGAACCAAGCGGAGTCGGCAAAGTCAAAATGGGGAGACACAAAACATTAAGGGCTTGGTTTAAAGGGCAGGAGATGGAAGGGAATAATATGGAAGGATATTTGACTCTTATGTTAGTGTGTTTGGTTTGAGGGGAGGGGAGGGGAGGAGATGGGAGGAAAAGGAGGGCATATAGTTTGTTTGGGTTGTTAAAGGGAAGGGGAGGGGAATTGAGTTTTGTTTGGTTTAAAAGGGGAGGGGAGGGGTGGCAATAATATATTTACTATTTTACCCTTACATTTAATTTCATACTTTTATACTTATATGTTAAATTAGTTTATATTTAGCTTTCAACTAAGTTATTTAATTAATTTTTTT
>JBAGKO010186860.1:0-15562 GCA_037177275.1 Acacia concinna
TTTCACTTATGAACTAATATATATATATATATATATAATAAAATACAACATATCCTATGATTAAGTAACTTATTTTATTTCTTTAACTTTTTTAAAAAAAGTCAATTAAGTTTTATAATTAAGACCGAAGGTAATATATTTTATTCAACCCAAGTAATAAATTTCTTAGGTAATATAACATCCTAATTTTTTTTACTTAGGATATGATTATAATTAGGAAATAATAATTTATGATAAAATGAATTAAGTTGGGGTGTTCAATTCTATCCCGCCCGGGTCATCGTGTTCTAAACAATTTGAGAAGGGACAGAAGTGGGATGGGACAAAATTATTACCGGAACGGGATAGGGGATCGACTTTGTCCCATCTTGCCCTTTTGTCTCATCTTGAAATCATCTTCTTCTTATTTTAATTAATATATATAATATACTAATATTTTTTTACCAGAAAATCTAATATTTTTATTAAATATATAACTAATATATTTTTAGATAGGTAATATTTATATAGAATGATGCTATCATATAATTTTTTTAGATATATATTATCATATACTAAGTTTATTTTTAACATAAAAACTTTATTAAATATAATTATTATTTTTTTTTACAAGAATACAAGCTATATAAAAGAATATCTTCATATAATATTTTTAGAAAGAAAAAAATGTCCTAAAAAATAAAAACAGGATGTCCCATTACCGTACTCGGTCCCAATGTCATCCCGATCCCAGTAGAAACAGGACAAGACATAGGACAAGTTTGTTGTACTGGTCCTTTTCCGATGCCATCCCCAATCCTGATAGGAACGAGACATGACACATGACAACTTTATTGTATTGGTCCTTTTGTAGGATGGGACACAAAATAGGGTTGTCTCGTTCGTCGTGTCCCATAAACACTCATAGAATTTAGCAGGTAATTGTTGGGATATTTGGGTTAAAATATGAATTATGAAAAAAAAGTGAAAATAATAGTAATTAAAGTATACACACATGTATTCAGGGAAAAAAGGGAGTAAAATAATAATGATAAAGAAAAAAGGAAAAATTGCATTGAGGCAATGAGTAAGGAAATGTATGCTATAGAAGTCCTGTGAAATCAAAACATTGCAATGAAGTGCCTTGGGACTTTTCTGCTTTTTTAAATTGTTCAATTGTCTAAATACTTCTAGTTGTCAACAACAACTCTCGGGGTTGTTAATATCAACCCCTAAGGTTAGTTGTCCCCTGGGGATAGTTGTTAAAAAAAGCCCCTGGAGTTATTAATAACAAGGCCATCATTGAAAACCTTAAGGGTGGCTATTGACAACCCATGGGCTGTAATTGACAATTAATTCCAATGAGTTACTATTAACAACTTCAGGAGCTATCGTTGATAATTAGGGATATTTGAGTAATTGAACAATTTAAATTAAGGATATAAAAGTTCTAAATGACTTCACTGTAATTTATTAATTTTATGACACATTTTTAACATAAATCACCTAAGTTAGGAACTCAATGGCAATTTTCAGAAAACAAAAAAGGCAGGAGTCAAAAAAAGAAAAAGAAAGAAATGAAATAGATTAAATATAATATATATATATATATATATAAGGGGAGCATGTGGCCCTATGGGTTTGATCCAAGGTATTAAAAACCGGACCTGTCACTAAACTGGTTTAGACATTGGGTCAAGGATTAATGGGTTAGATCGGATAACTAACCTAGGGCTAAACTGATAAAAAAAGTCAAAATTTTAGGTTTATCAGTATAAAATTCTAAAGGGGATAGAATTTTTTTTTTATGGAAAAGGGTCAGATCAGTTCAGTTATCGTACCGGTCCGGTTCACCCCTAGGTTGACTGATCCAGATAGGGTCAACCCGGTCAGGTCTTAATACGCATAATTCAGTGAATTGGGCTGGACATGTGACCGGTTTATTAGTTTCTGAATTGAATCGGCTGGTCTAGTCTAATTTTTTATTCTATGGTTTGATCACATACCCCATGTCTTTTCGTTTAGCAAAGAGAGAGAGGCAAACATGATTTGTCTTCTTCCCTGTCAGTGTTAGTGTCTCCATTGTTACAGTGTGTGGAGCAATTTTTGAAGATCAAAGTAAAATCTCTTATTTTTAATGAATTTCTTGATAAAAATCGTTCTGTATATCTTATTTTTTTAATAATGATAATTTTTAATGATTAGAGAAAATTTTTAGAGTAAAAATTTTAGAAAGTTTTGAATTTTGATAATATAAGATTGTAGGAATCTAGAAAGACGTTAATGAATAGTTTTAATTAGTTTGAATTTTTCATTCGGTCCTTCTATTATTTTATAATTTTTTTATAAAAACAGCCCATAAATTGTTATTTTACATTTGTGTGATTTATTAAATTTGTGTTAAATAATTTATTTAGGCTATTAGAAGTATTATTGAAGTTGTAATCAGTTTATATTATTAGAAAATTTTGATATTTATAAAATAACAATTTTATATTGAAAGTTTAAATTGTAAAGGGAACTTTTTGGTCCCTTCGGGGACATCAGATGAAGGGAACTTTTTGTATAATTATAGGTACTTAGTGTTAACTTATAATTTAAATGAATTTTTAAGTTGAAGAAAGTGCTAAACATACACATATATTTTCTATAATGGTTAACTGTTATATAACTTGAGATGAATTGTTTAATACTCATTAATGAGGCTAAATTGTTTTTAATAAAGAGAGTTCTCAGTAAGTTGTCATGCATTTCTCTTAAAAAATATCATACACATATATTTGCCTACAAATTTATTTACAGACAATTACATAATATTTATATGGACATGTTTAATTAGGTTTTTTTTTTTGGGTTGACATACTAAATTAGTAGTAGTTTCTTGAAACGTAAAGAAATGCATTTGATTTTATGAATGAGAGTATTAACTATGATGAGACCAGCGACAGATTTTTAAAAACTAACATGGCTAACCAGTACCAAACACTGATGATGAAATTTTGATAACTTTGCTATAAGGTATCGAATAATATTGTACTCCCTCTAGTCTCAATTATAATGGTATATTAACTTTTTTGGAGAATCTTAAAAATATCTTAAGAAAACTAATTACAATACTTAATCATATCATATGTTGCATTTTATTACATTATATATTAGTTTATAAATTAAATAATTTAATTTAAAGAAATACGAAAAATTTTAATATTTTAAAATAATGTAATTATTTTTTTTAGAATTTTTTTAGGATTATTAAAAAAATCAACTAAAACAGAGTTGGAGGGAGTATAATTTAAAATCATTAAACCCAAATTGGTTATGTTTATTACAATACAAAATAATACACGAGGTACACCTGGCTAAGGCACTGACATCGAATATTAAGCTCAAAATGCAAAATGTCTAACATAAGGCATTTATCGAACATGACCGACAAATTTATATGTATTTCAAGTACTTTAAGCAAAAGGATATCAACACAGTCCCTACACTAAAACTTAAAAATAAGACATGAACCCATGTCCAATTGAACTAATTTTTATTGGCAATATAAGACTCTTGATATATTTAGATTTAAAAGATGATGATTGTCTAGTCGGATCAAAGAACTTAATTTAAATAAAGGGGAGATTTGGGAGAAGATTAGAGTGAATCAATGTACGAGGAACACGTTTTAGGATCCAACTAATTTAATTTAATATGTGGCATTGAAGTCATTAGCTTCAAGCAAATATCTGAAGCTTACGTTCACTTGGAGGGACAGAAGAAACGTAAAATCATTAATTAAAAAAGTAAAAAAATAATGTCGTGGGTGAGAATGTCCCGCGCTTCACTATCAACAAAAAGGACATTTGGAAAAAAATTAAAACTAAAATGAGACTATGAGAGATGTGTCAGTGCTTGTTAATAATAGTCTCTCTTCATGTTTTTTTTTTTTTGTTTTTTTGCTTTTTCCTTAATAAACAAAAGGGTGTATAGTTGTAGTATTTTCTGGCACATTTACATTTTTCAACGTTTTGGAGGTGGAGTGGAGCGCATGGCTGCAGTTTTTCTCAAAACTTTCGTCCCCTTAAAAATCTACATAATAAATATTTTATTACCTCATTATCTTAATAGAAAGTCCATTTTCTAATGTAAATTGTATTATAAAAATGGATTTTATATTAAGGAATTGAAGTATTACCATTAAATTTATTTAATATAATTACATTTGGATATCAAAGAGAGTTACTAATTTAACCCAATAAAAACTAATAATTCACCTTTCAACAATCCAACTATATTTGAAATATATTTTATAGTAACGACCGGAGATAATATTATTTAACAAAAACACAATATTGAATCTAATGCACTAAAGTAGAAAGTATTGAATTTTATTGATGTGGTCTAATATAGGCAGCTTTAATATAAACTAGATTACTTAAAATTTTATAGAAATTTTGATTTATTCATTATATGTATACTAAGAAGAGGTTATTTTAGGTAAGAAAAACAAGTGTTATTAGTATTTAACCACAATTTATTTATTGTTTTGCCCGACTTGCTACTATGCTTGGATGGATGGAAAAGGTGGGAGGAAAGAAAGTGGAAAGAAAGAAAATGGAGAGAAGAGAAAGATGAGAAGAAAATAAAACTACCCATCCTATTTGAATAGACATAAGAAAATGGAAAGAAGATAAAATGAATAAGATGTCAGAATGATCAAAATATCCTTTTTAACAAAAATTAGCTTAGAAACATTATTTAGCAAAGAAAAGAATTTATGTAGGTACAAAATTAAAAGGGGATAATTTTTTAACATTAAATAAAATAAAAAGAAATAAATAATATACATATTATGCAAGTAATTGGAAAAAAAACTAAGGGCTTTATTTATCAAACTCTATCAAACCAGAATGCCATCAACCAGCTATGACTATTAATGGATCAAGGTCTTCTACCATCTGATTGCTTGAATACACACACAAACAAATTTATAGAATAAGAATATAATATTACGTAGATTTACACTGTGTTTGGTAGGAGGGAAAATAAGGGGAGGAGAAAAGTTGGGGGGAAATTTATTTTCTCTTGTTTGGATTAGAGGAGAAAATAGGAGGAGGAGAAAATTAGAGAGAAAAAATATATGTGGGTCCCATAACTTTTTCACTCAAAATTTTCTTCCCAAAAATAGAGAGATTTGAGGGGAAAATGAAATTTTACACCTTCTATCCCTACTCAGAACCTCACCCCGATCTGATTCTTCACTTTCACTTTCACTTTCGTTGATCTGCATTGTCTTCTCCGATTGGACTCTCGCCATTGCCTCCGGTCCCATCATCCTCACCTCCACCTCCATCCCCGCCATGCTAGCCCCTCCCAACGACGTCGTTGTTTGCTCCACTGTTGAAGTTGTCGCGCTCTGATTGTCTGCTGTGCTAGTATCCGCCATTTCTGTTTTCACTTTCTTATTGTTGTTGGCCGTTTCTTTCTGAACCTATGATTCTAGATTCTCAATCTTCGATTTCAGCTCGTTGATGTAGTCCACGGCGTCTGATAATAAAGATGCTTTGTCCATTCTAGAGACGTTAGGAACCATCGCGCATAGGGTGTAGAACCGGTGGTTTAGCTTCTCCCTTCACTGCCACTCTGCCTCCGAATCGTGAGTTCATTTTACTCAAACGTTATTTCATTAAGATGATGGCCTCCCTGTATTAGCTACTCTTTGAATTTGACTACAGATCTGCACGATGCTTCTAATTTTACTCTACTTTTTCACATAATTTTGAAGGTTTTGAGCATCTTTGTTATGATATTTGGGAAATATATTTAATGGACTCCACGAAAATGATCGAGGTGAATAAATAAGATAACAACAAATATTCTAGGCGATTTGAATTTTAAAGGGTCTTGATGTGAGGTCTTCCTTTTTGAGAAGAGGCAATCCTGAGTAATGAATGTTGAGTTTTCCCGAGCTTCATCTCTCCCAATTTTTCCTGATGATTTCCTAATCCTAAACCATTTTCTATACTCAAATATTTTTTCTAAGCCACAGAGAGTGGGAAGTAGGGAATCACCTAGTCAATACAAGAAGTGCTGAGACTACGACTGACCCCTGCAGAATAAGAATCAGAACACTGACACTAGAGAGCATAAAAACTTGTTTATAGGAAATTCAAATTACACAACTTTTCTAGTTAGTTCCCCAAATTATAAGTGTTATACGTGGATAATTTTTATGAATGAAACGAGTGTAGGTGAGTTCAGCAACATGTCTGTAAAGAAGAGTTATTCTGTTGTTGAAAAATAGAACTATGAACTTATCTTTATTATAACCTTACTGTGCTTATTTGCAGTTCCATCCCTGTATTCTCTGGAGGAAATAATTTTGTGTAATCACCTGAAAACTTGTTAAACATTGATCTCCCGTTGAAATGTGGCAGGACATCCTGCTCTGATTGGACGACATCGACCATTTCCTGTAACACATCGAGCAGCAGAGAGGTGGTTACATCACATGCAGCAAGCACTGGATAGTACATCAGATATAGATGATGACTCCAAGACCAAAATGATGAACTTTTTTAGGTACATGTTCTCTCCTTTAAAGTAGCAAGATTACTTGTTGATCAAACATAAAGGTTTCAAGGCTACTCATATCATATTTTCTTGGAATTAAGGCACACTGCATATTTTCTGGTGGCTGGAGATGAGCTGAAGAATCAAAACCAGCAGATACCATGCAAGCATGCAACTAGCAAGCAGCAACAGTGATAGAATCTGTAGGATATATATTTCTTTGTACGATACTGAAGCAAAGAAGTTTATCATTCTTAAGTTATGTGCTCTGTTAAACACTTCAAACCCATTCATTAATAAATAATTCTTGGAATATACAAGTTCCTATTTTTGTTAGCACATTATATTTGGTGCATCTGAACCATTTTGTTTTACACTCGTCCGAAATTTAATATAAGATTTATTTATTTAATTTAATTAGATTAAAGAAGGTAGTTAAGTTAATTAATATGATATGTATTTTCTAAAAAACTCTAATAATTGATGCCTCATTGATGCTCATTTAACAACAATCAAGGAAAGGGACAAGAGAATTGAGAATGATAATTACGATGTTTTAGAAAATACATATAATATTGATTAACCCATGACTTTTATAAACCAAATAATTTCATAGGATTAGCAATAGCACGGAAAGCCGAGCCAGAAATGACAGGGAACCACACATATGGGTGAAGGTCAATATGTTTTGATCATTGTAAAAGACACTGATAAATCCATCATATAGTTATATTTCGCAGTCTCAAGTTATGTTTCTTCATTTGGTACACATCAGAAATCAGAGCAAAGGAATATACTCAAAACGCGTTTGAGCATTCCAATATGATTGAAAAAAGAATTATACAATTGGGGTGTGAGATTAAAAAGGGAAGGAAAGGAAGACTCGTTTATACACATACATACATATATAATATGCAGAATGTAAGTAAGCTCAGCAATCCAACAAGTGAGTGGGAGGGAAAATCCTAGCTGATGGAACAGCAAACCTAGCAGAGAACGAACGACAAACGTTGTCGGGTTCCATGTAAGGGAATCCCTGATCGAAGTTCAAGGCGTAAGTTTGTGGGTTATAAGTGCCCCCAGAAACAGACTTCAACAATTTCTTCTTATTATCTCTTCTGAATCTGAGCTTTCTCAGAAGTACCTGCCACACCGTCGGTTTCGTATTGGCATAGCTTCCCGACTTATATCCCCGTCCGTTTGTGTAGCCACCGTAGGTGTAGCTTCTGCCTAACCGGATGGCTGGAGTTACTTCCCTGCGTGAACCAAACCAGTACTTGTTCAGATCCATTTTTCAGATGTGTTTGGCGCACCTAAAGGTCACAAGAGAGATTTTATATATATAGTTAGTTGGTAGGAGGAAAGAGGCTCTGATCCTTGTTGGAGATGACGAAGAGGCCGCTCTCATTGTATATATACAAATAACGCGTAACATTTTTTATCCATTTTGAAAAAGAAGCATATATTCATTGTTGATTAAGAAACAGGACGAGAGGTGTGAAGTGGGGACAGAGTATGGGCGTGGACGGTCAACTGTGGCAGCGAGCAACGTGACAACCTCTGACTTATAATACAATAAAAGTCAGATTTAGAGGGCCAATGAGTCTTCTTTTGCTGGCCATGCCTCCCCACCAACTTATTCCTGCTTATCCTCTTCGAACTACCTCTACACCTCTCATTCTCACTAATTCATATAACTGTCTTTACTAAAATTGATCCTTACTTTACCCCTGGTTGTTGTTACTTAGCTTGAAGCACAAGGTCTAGATCTCCAGTCTCTGCAAATATAAAAAAACGTCTTTAGAAAAGCTTTTTCCCCACACCACAATGCTCAAATCTTACCCAATCATATATAAAAAAAGCATAAGCTTTAGTTAATTTTTACCATCCGCTCTTAATTGATTGTCGCAAATTAATGATCACATAACTCATCAATTGAATTAAGTCAAATGCTTCTGGTAAAAAAAAAAAAAAGGTCAGATGTTTTCACATGAGGATAAAAAGAGGGAAGAAAAGGAATGCATGAATACTTAATGTAAAACATATTTACATAATTTAATTAGATTAAAAAAATTAACTGAATTGGTAAATATGACATATATTTTCTAAAATAACAATAGTCATTTTCTTTGATTCCTTATTCACTTTCTTTCTTAATTATGGTTGAAAAAGTGTAAATAAGAATAAATTAAGAAAATATTGCCAAATATAAAAATTATATCTTATTTTTAGAAACAAGATCAATTTCTCAAATATGTTTTATACTAAGGAAGGGATCGTATATAGTTTGACAATAACAAAATAATGAATCTAAGTAATTTATATGAAATTTATAAGATTCAAATTCAAATATCGCTTGACAGAAGTTAGAATACTTGCTCTTCACCCATAAATGTGAACCCTTTAAATTAAGGAAAGTAGAAAGGAAGCAACCGAGTTGCGGCTTGTTAATTAGCTTACTTATGGAGAGAGAAAAAGACGCCTTTGCAAATACACGATCATGAAAATGATTTTAAATTATTTGAATTCTATACAATCATGTGTTGAATTAGTATTGTCATGTGATTTCCAGGCGTACCATGTTCCATTAATCTTCAATATTGATCCTACCGCTCCATTATGTTGGCTCTTCGATTTCTAACTATTGCCTTTTATCTTAAATATAAGATTCAGTTAATTTTTTTGGACAATAAAAAAAAAGTTAATTAAATTACTTAAAAATATTTAAATTTATCTTGTTTCTTAAATTATGTTATCCAACTTATAAATTGATATTTAATGATTATGAAATGTGGAATTATTTTAATTAATAATATGATATATATGATTAAATAGCTTATTTACCTTTTTTAATTTTTCTAAAAAAAGTTAATTAGATTTTATATATAGGATTAGATGGAGTATATTTTTATATGGTTACCCAAAAAATAATTATGAAACGTGGAATTATCTTACTTATTAGGAATTGATCCAAGTGAATGAAAAGAAGAAAAAAAAAACTTGGCTGCCAAACTGCTGAAGTGTGACAAGGAATTGGTGTACTGTTTTCTTATTGAACCAAAATGATGAGTGAGGCCTGAATTTGACAAAGACCAGCAGGAATCTTCACCATTTCATTAAAAGCTCCACAACTAGAATCTCAATAAAGAGTGAAACAATTAAGAGACTGAACATTATATCTGGGTTTCAATTTGCTACGTTAAAGACTTGTTGTGATTATTTATAGTACAGTTCTTAATATAAAACATACTTATATAATTTGATTAGATTAAATTAGTTAGTTAAAGTAATTAATATGACATATTTTTTAAAACAGCTCTAATCAACTTACTCAATTCTCTCATTATATCTCTCCCTTAATTATTATTGAAAAAACATTAATAAAAGTAAATTAGGAAGAGATTAAAAAATGTCTCATATTTAAGAATAAGTTGTAGCAAAGGTATATTATTCCTCAAATGGAGTTACAATATATAATAAATACATTGAGATATTGTTGAGTGATTTTAGCTGTGAGACTACAATCATAACTGATATTCAAATATCAAATAATATTCAAATTAAAGATGCTAGTTTGAATCAGTCTGAATATCACGCTCAGTTATGATAATGCTTGTGGGGTGCACAGCCCAAGAGACGCAGGGAAATTGCTGGCCAACAGAGACATAAAATCGCTGCATGAAGGAGACGAGACTCCGCTTTGGATGCTAAATGCTTGCTTATTTTCAGCTTTTTATCAGTGTCTTTACTATTTATGAAATATATTATAGGAGTTTTGAATGGACTTACAAAAACGTTATTAAAAACACACTTTTTAGAAGTTCCGAAACGACCACTACTTAAATCACATGCAATTGTACAAATTGTGTCCAGCTCTTTGCCACCTCATAGTTCATTAACATATTTCCTAAAACCGTCATCACCTATTTAATGGTTTTTCAGTATGAATGGAACAGAATAAATTAAACTTAAAGGACATATAGAAAAGAGGGGGAAAAAAAGCATGTACCTAATTCAAAACCAAGTTAAACTATATAAGGACCTGGGAATGAATTTTTTTTTTTTAATTTAAAGAAAAATCATTGTCTTGCTCGAACTTATTTTTGCAACATTACCATTCCAATCTAAGCCAACTTATTTTTAGTCACGTCAGGCATTAACATCGACACAGTTCAACCAATTAATTTCGTTAATTATTTTAAAGTCAAAAGGATCAATTATATCTAAAATCCTCTATATGACGATGGTGCCCAACTCAATAAGAAATGCATTCAGGCAAACGTGAGAAATTGAAAACGTAACGTGACTACATACATTATTATACGATGGGAGGAGCACAAACACAATGCATCATCATATATGAAAACAGGTAGTCTCACGTACAAGATCGATCACATTCTTCGTACTATATATATAAAGTAGCATATATATATTACATTAACATCGTAGGACAGTTCCATAACATTGGAACTGCACACATTATTTAGAAATGGATACTAGGAACTAGTAGTGGCTAAGAGCACATGCTATATATATATATAGATGTCTTAGAGGATTTGAAGGCGCTTGGGAACCCAAATAAGGTGATCCTGAGGAGGGATGAAGTGGCAGACGGGAACAGTGCCAGGCTTCACTTTCAGCACTTGAAAAGCCAAACGCTTTGGGTGCCACTGTGACGTGTCGGCGTGGCAAACAACGACGGCTTTCATTCTGATCCCATCCCCACCCACCAACGGCACCGTGTAGGCCCTTGTCTTCTCGCAGTAAGACACGGCGTATGGGTACTCCAGCCTGTGGCACCCCACCACCTCTTCCTCCCCCACCTTCTCCACTCCGTCACCTATTGTGTACTCCTGCACCTCCCTCTCCTTCACCGCCTCCACCTCCGTAGACACCGCCTCCACCTTCTCCCCAGGCTTCCATGTCGCAAAATCAACCATGGACTCTAAAGACGTCGCACAATGCTTCTCCTCTCCTCTTATGCCTGCCTCCTCACAATCCATTAGTGTCTGCTTCATAACCTCCGCATCTTCAGACCCTGTCTTTATACCCAACCTGTTCAATATTTCATCCAACTGTACCAAAAAATAAAAACGAAAACAAAAGATTTCAAATGGTGAGTAGGTTTACAGATAGAAAGATTTACATAAAGTGGAGGGTGAAGTTGCAGTGTGACCTTGGCTAAGGAAAAGGGGATGGAATTGGCGAGTTCACGGGGAAGGAAGGAGGCTTGGTGGGAGGCCAGGTTTTCAAGTCCTTCTCCAACAACACGGCTAAGTTGAGGTCATGAAGGAGTTGAGTCTCAGGGGCATCAGAATAATGAAAGTATAAAAAAATTTTGGGGACGGGATTTCCCTTCTTATGCCAGTGGACAGTAGCACCTTCGCCTTGGCCGTCCACATTGACAGTGGTGGCACCACCTGGTTTTCCCTTGCCGGCGTCTACCACCGTTACGCCGCCAGCTTTTCCTTCTGTACACATAATGCATGCATGCTTATGGGTGTGAAATAAATAAGGAGGAAAGGATTTGTGTGAGAGAGAGAGAGAGAGAGAGACCAGAAGGGTGGAGGAGATTTGCAGTGTAAAAAATCATGGGAGTGTCCGGAAGAACATACTAGCAATAAATCAATTTAACAAATAATTAATTAATATGGTATAAATGATGATTTTAAAGGGAGAATTCAAAGAATTGTTCAGAATAGAGGCTTACAACGAGCAAGTTAAGCCGGGGAATGAGAGAATAGAACTTCATTCTGGGACGATGAGATGAAGCCAGAGTGAAGAGAGATGGGTGAGAAAGATAAGGAAGGAGGGTGCATATATATATATATATTTGCACACACATGCTAGTAGTAGTAAGCTGGAAAAGTGATATAAGAATTAATAAATGATAATGGCTCATGTGCCTTTGTTAATTTGGGTTGTGGACACGGGGACTAACCTGAGGTGGCCGGAAAGATGTCAAGAGAGTGACATATGCATGCATGGATGACAAGCAATAACTAGCGCAGCGCTATAAGGGGGTGAGGGGTTCTTCAAGATGTTGAAACTTTGAATCTCGATAATAATATTTCGCAGCTCAGACACTTAATTAATGACCCTTGGTATTTGAAATTCATCATCATTATACTTTATTCTCGCTACAAAATCTGTGGCAAAGAGATGCAAGTTTTTTGCCTTTTTGCCACTAAGAGAATATCCTCAAAATGGTCAACTACAGAAGTAGTGTGGCAACAAATAGATATATTGATCAACTGAGAATTTGGTCTAGTATACAACTACTGTACAATATAATATTAACTTCTGGAACAACAAATCAGTAATAGCCTGCTTGATACGGTTGATTAATTTATTCTTGTTTGATACTAATCTCACCTTGGTGTAAACTAAACTAAATTAAACTCACCTTGAAATGGATCAAAGAGATTCCCAAAAGCAAGGTACATATACAAAAACCAATGCTCTGTATACCGGGATGTTTCAAAATATATACATCCTCGGCCAGAAGATGTAATGTACATGAAACAGCAATTGTGCTTAAGTGTTTGTCCATTGACAAACACGGCAGTGTGATGTACACAAAAAGTTGTACGTAAACTGAGGCCTATGATGTCTATTTGCCCATTTCAAACTCCTTTTTGGACTTACATTTCTGAACTGATCATGATCTATCTACACATAACGTATGAACAGAGAAATGTGACTTAAGCTGCAAGATTCCAATCTGAAACACAAACAGCAACAAACCCTGTTTGAATCAATAAAACAAATAATATCGCGTTATTAGCGGTAGCTCAGAAAACCATGACAGGGAACACAAAGCAAGGGGAACCACATATATGGCTGAAGGTCAATCTGTTTTGATCATTGTAACGTTGGAAAAACCCAACTAATAATGTAAAAAATACCGTATGTAAATTTTATAAGAGCAGTAACGGAAGATTTGATGTGAAACACCTCTAGTCATAGTTAGTTGAAAGAATGTATCTTATTACTTGAAATAAATAAGACAAACTATAAAAAAGAAACTAAATTAGAGTAACATGAGGATTCTTCTAATGGGAAGATTATGGCATAGTGATGGACTATTAATTGCCGTCACCCGTCAGGGAATCTCAGGAGAATAAGTACATATTTCTATATTAATACTCTAAGACCCGACCTAGGCTATTTATAACCTCTCATCAAGGCTTGTAACAGCTTTATCGGTCAGCAGATAAGCCTAAACTAAATCTTTATCCAAATATCATGCAGGACACAATTGGGAGATATATTATCCAAAATATATTAAACAAATAATATTCAGAACTGATAAGATAATATTCAAATCATTAATTGATCAAAGCAATTAATTAGTAATATCTAGAATATTCTTATATGATCAATTATCTAAAATATGATCTGAACAAATATCAAAATATAATATAATCATATTTAATAAAATATCTAACATTATTCCACTTGGCCCGCAATCTAATGTGATTTGGTAAATCATGGTTTATATAAGCAATACTACAAGAATCATGGCGGTAAGGCCTCTTTGGTTGAGTGTTACCTTCCATATATCACAAGTAACACCCTTACTTAATGGGTCAAAAACTTAATGAATAAACCTTAAATGTTTGTTCGCTTCTATATCGTAGTTTAGGTATCAAAAATTGAGACAACAAATTTTAACTTTAAACTTCATCACTTAATAATATCCCATCCAAATCACCAAATGTGATCCATTCCTGATGAGATATTTGATCATTTGATTTTATGTAAAAGCATACTCTTTATTAAAGAATTTATGCTTTATGTATTTATTATCTATTAACTTTATAGTTATATACACTCTTAATGGGTTTGAATTAACTTAATAATTCAAAAACCCTTTGATGAAATTCCTAAATTAGAAATCTTATAATTTGCCACAAAGAATGACTAGGTCAAGCAATCCATGGTGGAACTAAACATTCTGCTTAGCAACATTATACCCCTCTATGATACAACTTGTTTAACAACTATAAAGATATATCGTAATGTCAGCTCTTTTATGGTTAACACATCTTACAAAATTAAACAAGCTAATCATTTTATAATGCATGAAACTTAATGTACATTTGGTAATGTACCACATGACTTGTAGCTTTTCATTTATTCAAGTAAGAATATGCTTGATAATCCTCCTAAAATTCCTTTGCAATGGCATTGCCTATTTGTGCACACATTTAATCAAGCATACCCTTGGAAATTGAATTAGAAGAAACAAGACGATATTAGAGACATATGAACAATCTAGTCTCATTCTCATAATAGATGTTACCTTCAACAACTACCATTATCTAGGAATGTTCAAATGTGTGTGATTGTAGGTTACGTATGATCTTCTCAAATATTGAGAACAATCTCTTTACGTATTCTTAAAGAATACCATACTTAATCTAATCATATCACAACTCTGAATAATGATGACTTAATTAGTCATTTGTAACACCTCAAGTCCAAAATGCATGAGCTATAAATGAACCATCATTTTGCACAATATAGATGACTCAACTCCCACTAATCCAGTTATAAGAGTTATGATGTTCTCAACGTGACTCTGTATGTGATCACACCATAATATTTTAACTATCACTATAATAAGACTTGCTCATAACAAATAAATTCTTTAGTTTTTGCTGACTAAGTCTCTTTATTATTTATGTGACCATCTTTACTAATTCTCATACATATCTCTCCTTATGTCCAAAAATGGAAAGATACTTGTGACATCCCATCTCAAAGCAGACATTGAGTATCATAAAAATATAGGAGGAATTATTCATGAATATAGGAGGAAATACCTCACTAAGTCAATTCTTTCTCTATAGAGAAATTTCAACAAACAACTTTATTTGTATTACTTAATGTTACAAACTTGCAACTTTACAAATACATATATGTTGTTGTTAGCTCTAAAATCTCATACTTCTCTCATGAATTAATGTTATCATTTGGAATTTCTGGTTACTCTCAATATTTATGTTCTACCTAA
>JBAGKO010186896.1:0-15556 GCA_037177275.1 Acacia concinna
AGGGTAAGGTTTCTTGGGAAACCTCAGTAGCAGAACACTAACAATAACATAATAATGCAATACAAGTCATGCTAAATATTATGCTCGTAATTACTCATCTAGTGTCCACTCTCTCTCGGCACTCACTGTGTGACTCTAGCTCTAACATATTGCCAAGGCACATAAATAGTGAGTTATACATCTCAAACATAACATGCTGTTCAACCACAACACAGTAAAAACATGCAACAACATAAAGCAGACAAGCAAAGCACTAAAGAGCTAAAGTTAGAAGTTCTAGCTACCACTTAATCCACGCGTTGCAGGTGCTTATCCTTACTCCTCTGGATACTGGACAACTCTGCTACATTGCTTGGACATATCACAATGTTATTGGATCAGTACCTACCATCAATAACAACCTAGAACCCTTCTCTCCTTAAATTTGGGTTTCGAACTCATTCTCTCTTTTCACTGATTTCAGAAGCTAATCCTACACAGTTTTCGCCTCTGAATCCATCTGTGATCTCTATTTGATCAAAATCAAACTCCTACCCTCTCCCCATTTGGCCGAAACACTCCCTTTTCTTGGGGTCCCTAGTGATTTCATCAGTTCGGCGTTCCACACACGTTCTTTCTACCTTTCCTTAGGTAAAACACTGCTTTGAACGCGTTGGAAGCATCAAACCAATCAAAATCACATCACACACTCTCTTATAGGTATGGCCGAAACCCCCTTCTAACCCAAGGAAAAATCTCAACTTCTATCAAGCCTACACACTATCTACAAGCCGTTTCTAGCCCGGATAAACATCATACAATCTTAATCTCACTCTCCCCTTGCTCAACCGAACCATGGACAACATTTTGCCCTAAGAAATGCCTTAGAAACCGTGGAGAATAGGAGAAGAATGAAAGAGAATTCAGGCTAAAACATACCTTAATCGCTGGTTCGGATAGTGTGGCTTGAATCCCCCCAGAATTCTGTGCACGGGGGTCGAGTTTTCAGTTCTCAAGAACCTCCCTAGGGGACTCCTTTCATGCGCCAAAATGGAGAGGAGGTTTCTCTTATTTATAGGCCAACTCAATGGCACATTTGTAATTTTTGGCAACTTAGGAAAATAATAAAATAATACCCCCTCCATCTTACACGACAAGTAGCCCTCTTTTTTGAATTTTATTGGCTTCTTCTTGAAGCCAAGGGGTGGCGCAGGCTGCAGATGGGGCTGTGGGTCCCACTAAATCAGTATCCTGTCCCAACTTCTCCTGTACCGCCTTATTTAATCTAGAAAATTCATTTTACACCGAAAAATTCTGAAAAATTACCCAAAAATCCGAAAATAGCCCAGAATACAACCATAAAAATTTCAGAATTTTTTGAGGTCTGGAACTCCAGAAAATAATTTTTCTGCGAAGAAATCCCTTATATCGGTGATAACCGATATTCCAAAATTTTCTAAAATTTCTCTGGACTTCTTCTCAACCTCCAACCAACTTCATTCATCTTCTAATATGCTCTACCTATTTTCCTAAATCCCAGGTTAGAACAACGAGGCCTCTAGATATCTATTATAGTTAATTTCTAACCAAAAACCTGGTCCGGCCAAAAATTAATAAAATATTCATAAAATCATTAAAAATTTATATGGCCTCTAAAAATCATTCTGAATGCTCCATGATGTTCTGGATACTCTAAAATAATTTATGGGATTTTATGGGAATTTTCGAGGCTTTCGAATCTGTCCAAAATTCAGCCTCTAACTTTGCTGAATTTTTATTCTTTGCACATAGGTTCTTTCCCAACTTTCACTTCAAAAGTCAGGAGATCTCTCCTCCTCTCCTGATTATAGCCCTTTATTCATCACAAATACCTCATCTAGACCCCAAAAATATCCAGGTACGACCCTCGTCCACCTGAAATCCTCTATCTAGGAAGTTGTATTGCGGGTAAACAAGAAAGCGGTCAAGTTGGTTGTTTGTATTAGTAATTCCCTGTTATATTTATATTCTGATAAGCCTTGTAAGGCTATTGGTTGTATAAAAAATAGTGGTAGATAAATTTGTATAAAATCAATTAATTGTAATATCCTTGCTAAGAAGTATCAATGCCCAGGTACCGCAGGTATATGCCGTCATTATTGGTGGTTGTTTAAGAGGTAGTAACAATATGCATAATTAACACTGAGTTATGGTAATAGTAATCGCAGCGAGCATAATGTGATTAACTCTGTAATTATTAGGTAATTAAGAGGGAAATGAACGATAGAATGAAATGATTAGAGCGAAAGGCTCTGTTACTACCACACATAATCAGTAAAATAAAAGGTTAATATTAAGAGTTTGAACCACTGGTTTACTATTTTGAATTGTTTTAAAAAAGTTTAAAATTTTTTAGAATAATCCATTCACGTCCCAAGATCAAACCCTATGTTTGGATTTAAATTTACTAAGTTATTTGTAAAGTTGTTTTACTTTCCACTGCGTGGTTCAAAGTCCTTACTAATTAACTTACAAAGACTATAAATAGAAAGGGGTGTCAGACTAGACACTTACATTGGCCTAGATTGAGCCTTGCACGTAAGAGAAACCTTTTTCCCCTTCTTCCTGTCGCCACTGAAGCTCTCTCTCTTCCTTTATAATTCTGATGGTGATGGAACAATGAAGCTCATAAAGGCAGCTGATGGGTCTTTGGTTTAATGAGAAAAAATGGATTATTTAATTATTCACTTGGCCCAAGACAAAGCTTATCTCATAAGCTTTGTTTTATGCCCTCGTAATGTTCTTTGTTACCATACTCTTGACCCTATCCTCTTGATCATGGGCAAAAAGTTTTGGGCTTCCAATTTTGGGTTTAATCCTTGCTAACCCAATTCTGTTTTACAGCTTGACACAATGAAATTTACACTGTACCCCTTATTTGTTGTTGTTGAATTACTAAATAAATTATAGAAATGAATCCTCAATACTTTATGAGGACTTTCTTCTTTAATTATATTCTATACCTTATAAAATAATTTTCCTAAAATATCCATGATAAAAAAAATTAGCCTCTAGCTATTTTTCTTAAATTTTTTGGAAAAATAGAGTCTTAACTCCATATAATTAGCTTTATACTTATTTAGGTCACTTTTTAAGAAATTAAATCTCTTCAAAATTATTATAAATCCCCAAAAAAAAATATTCCATAACTATTCCCTATTCATTTCCTTAAAACCTCATATGAAAATAGACTTTTGGCCAATAATTTATTTTTTGAGGCTTTTTAATTTTTTGGATCACATCCCTAAGCCTTAAATAAGCCTTATAAATCTATTCTCAAATTTTTGGGATGTTACATATTATATCTAATAAAATGTTAATATCATATTATAATATTGCCAAATTAACCAAAATGTCAAACTATTGTCCAACCTTCAAAAGCTTAACCAAATCAAACAACCGTGTTCAATACTGAGAAACTATTGTCATGAGGATCAAAACTAAATAAGTTAGATAAATAATCACAAACCAAACAGCTAAATATTAGTAGCAACATCTACAGACGATTTTTTTTTTTTTTCTAATCAACAAACGATATTTGATAATGCTAACAGCAAAATTTGTCTAAAAGATTGTGATTTGTAAAATATTTTAGGGAGAATTTCATTTAAATACTTTTTCAATATCAAAATCTCAAATCAGTGATTTTTTTATAAAATTGAGTTGTTAATTACATTATAAGTTTAGGTAATCCCATTACTTTTATGGGTAGTGTGACAAATATGAAATTTTGAAATTAAAATGATATTTATATGGAATTCTCTTAATATTTTATGTAAATGAGAAAAAAAAATGTGACTATGTATGGAGCTAAGGTTGCGTGTCACTAATGTTTTTTTTTTTTTTTAAAGTCAAGGGACATAGATTTACGTTACTTGTGGATACAAAAGTCTGACCATTGTTTTATTATTCTTTTGATACACACAACTTCCTTTCATATATCTGTTTAACTAACTCATAATAACAGTTATAGTTTCGTCATATTTTTACATATTACGCCACCGTGTTTGAACACATTTTTCTAATGTTTTGATAGACTTTGACTAATCTTCTAATTTAACAAAATTAGATTGGAAAATATTTAAAATTTATCGCTTTTTCGAGATGGGTACATTTGTTTTGGTAAATTTTACAGCAGCATTTTTTTCTAAAAAATTATTTTTCCTCGTCCAAATTTTTCGTAGATATATGATAAACAATTTATTATTTATGTTCATACGACAAATAGGAAAAAAAAAATTCCCTTGCGACTAAAGACGAAAATAAATTCCTCGCTAAAAAAAACACGATAACAGTATACAAGTTACTTGCTCACGGTCATAATCATTTACATATCCTATTACTTAGCCTAGAGGATAATCTCTTATTGTCTAGGATGAAAGGATGGATCATTGATTTTCAAATTATTAAGCACAGAAAAAATCTCATCTTCATCAACAGCAGAGTTTCTTACAAGTGAGTTTATTAGAAACTTGCGAGACATTTCATTTTCATTCATCATGGCCTGTGCCCTATCTGTTAGTATTGTGCTTTTCTTTTATGTGACCTTGTTCTATCCAGGTGTTCTTGGAGCAGAGAATTTGTGATCAATCCTAAATTGTTCACAAATTTCAGTAAATTAAAGGAAGTTATTTAAATTCTCGTCCATGATCTATCTTGATAGTAAAAAGATTACCTGAATAATTTAATTTTGGGTTGGCTGAGACATTGGTGTTGATTTTGATTTGAGTTCTGCATGTGGCGTCTTCATCCAGATCTGAGCATATTCATTCTGTTGATTAGGTATGTGATTCTTCTCCATCAAACCATTAACTTTCCATTGTTATCTCAAAGAGCATCATCTAGTGAGCTGATAGTTCATATTTTTACTACATAATTCCATACAATATTGATGCTTTTCCTTGATTTTATGATGTTCAAAATGCATTTAATTGAATAAATTGGAATTATGTGGAATAATTTGGAGACGATGAAGTTTGGCTTAAAATGTGAATAATTTTCATCCTTTCTTTGCATTTAATTTATAATATTTTGTATTACATTTTGTGTATTTTTTTTCTTGAAGCAAAATTTAGAAGAAATGAATTAAAGGAGAACTAAATTGCATGAGTGAAAAGCTGAAGACCCAGCCTATGACCCAATTGCTAGACCTAGGATCTGGTTGATCCAACTAACCCAGCTTGAACTGAAAGAGAAAGAAAAGAAGTAGAGCATGCCATTCGGAAGGGATCCATTCCATTCACGCATTCATCACACTTCCACTATCAGTATCATCATTCACAGAACTACCTTCGACCATCACTCACCATTCCACCACTATAATGTCGCCATCACTATCGAATTCTTTTTCTTATTCATTTTCTTTTCTTCGTTTATGGCTGATGAGCCTCTGATTTCTAAGATTATTATATGGATTTCAACTCTATCACAGCTCCTTCAGTTGAATTCCAGAGGATAATCATAATAATCTGAGCTTAATTTTATGGTGATGAAGACTTTCGTGTCTCTCAACATCATAAGCGGTTAACTTCCAATGGTTTCCTTAGAGATTACTGAAGGATATAAGCTTTGTTCATAAGTGTATGAGCCATTAGTCATCTCTTAATTATTTAATTTCCAATGTACATTGAGTCTGTTGCACGAGTTGTGTACTTGATAAAATGGCAAATTGGCTGCTATGTATTCAATTGTAGAATTGCAGAGTATAAGGAACATCTTGCAACCATGCATTTTACTTGGATTGGATTTGAACTCTATTCAATATGAGTTAAATTATGATGTTCAATGAATTGCATGCTTAATCTAGTTGATTAGGCAATTTAATAGCAGAAGTTATTTAAGTCTTTGTGCTAGTTAGTACTTTAGACTTATTAATGCATCGGTTATGATTAAGTTTCCTTGAATTCAGAGGCAGTGCCTAATTCATGCGAGTTGTGTGGGTTATGGTGCAATAACTAGCTAGTTGCTGGTTCATGGGTCTAAAAGTTCAATTGGTTGATGACTCTAATTCTTTTTAAGGCAAGGAAGATCCTAGGTTCTCTAAGGGACCATGCATTCTCATTGATTTCTTGTCACTCATCCTCTGATTTGGTTAATTAGCCACCGCAATTGTTAATCCCTTTCTTTAATCAATAGCATAGGAATAGATTTTGATGATACTCCATTAAATGAATTCTCTTGCTTTACTGTTATTAGGTTAAGTTTCTAATGGTTCAATTAGGTTGTTTTTAGGGAATTAAACTATTTTCAAGGCTCCTTGTGACATGACTTAAGTTAGTTATCACTTTACTATAGTTAGCCTAGTAATCTTTTATAGGAGTAGACAACAACTTTTTATCAGCAAGTTTCCCACATATGTGTAGTATACTCATCCTCTAAAAACACACGTAGATTCACAAATTAAGTTATAGAAAGAGGTTATAAAATGTCTAAGGACTTTAAGAAAAAGCTATAACATAACATTAGACAAAGAAGTTGAAAATAAGTGCAAGTTTTCCACATTGCGTGTAGAATATTCATGCTTTTAAATAGACACAAACTCATAGTTAAGTTCAAAAGAGACTATATATACAATTTCCAAAATGTCATTTAGTTTTCCACATTATGATGCTTGATTGAGAATATATGTCCCCCAATACAAAATGAGCTCGTCAGAATATTTAAATCCACTTAGAATCACCCATTTATCGATTTGATTTGAAAAGTCAATTAAGGAACTCGTAAATGCACAATTGAACCATTATCTTCCATTACATGTATAGAAAATTAAGTGATAGAAAGTTATCAGATGTGGTTCTTAACTTGCTCACCAGAAATACTATCTAAATGATGCTACCATAACCTTACAATGCTACAAAAACATTTTAGTTTCCCTAATTATAGGTATGGAAAAAGCCCATAATATGTTAATTTATAATAGACAAAGTGGTTGATGGTATATTGCTCACTCAAAACCTAGACTAATTTTGCCATATCAATCTAAATAAGATCAAAGTAAATCATACTACAAATTATATATATGTGTTTGTGTGAGAGAGAGATAAAATCTCCAAAACCTTTGGAAAAACTATAACAGGAGACAAAGAAGTTGAAAATTAAGTGCAAGTTTCCTAAATGCGTGTAGAATATTCATAGTCTAAAAGTACACGTAGATTCACAAATTAAGTTATAGAAAGAGATGATAAAATGTCTAAAGACTTTAAGAAAAACCTATAATGTAACATTAGACAGAGAAGTTGAAAATAAGTACAAGTTTTCCACATTGCGTGTAGAATATTCATACTTTTAAATAGACACAAACTCACAGTTAAGTTAGAAAGAGACTATATATACAATTTCCAAACTGTCATTTAGTTGTCCACTTTATGATGCTTGATTGAGAATATATGTCCCCAATACGAAATGATCTCGTCAAAATATTTAAATCCACTTAGAATCACCTATTTATCGATTTGATTTGAAAAGTCAATTAAGGAACTCTTAAATGCACAATTGAATCATTATCTTCCATTACTTGTATAGAAAATTAGATGATAGAAAGTTATCAGATGTGGTTGTTAACTTGCTCACCATAAATACTATCTAAACAATGCCACAATAACCTTACGATGCAACCAAAACATTTTAGTTTCCTTAATTATAGGTATGGAAAAAGCCCACAAAATGTTAATTTATAACAGACAAAGTGGTTGATGGTATATTGCTCACTCAGAATCTAGACTAATTTTTCCATATAAATCTAAATAAGATCAAAGTAAATCATACTACAAATTATATATATTTGTGTGTGTGTGTGAGTGAGAGAGAGAGAGAGAGAGAGATAAAATCTCCAAAACCTTTGAAAAAACTATAACACGAGACAAAGAAGTTGAAAATTAAGTGCAAGTTGTAACATCCCAAAAATTTGAGAAGAGACTTATAAGATCTAGGGATGTTATCCCATAAATTTAAAAGCTTCAAAAATAAATTATATATTGTCAAGAGCTTATTTTGGGTAAGATTTTTAAGGAAAGTAATTATCTAAATATTAATCAAAGGCCTATAGATAATTGAAGTATTATTATGTAATCTTATTTTGGGATTTAGAAAATCATGAAAAGATTTAATTTTCTAAAAAGTGTCCTAAATAATTTTAAAGATGTTTTAGGAACTAAAGGCCAAAATTTTTAAAATAATTCAAAAAAATAATTAGAGATGAGAATGTAAGTTGAATATTCTTATAATAATATTTTGAGAGTTAAATAGGCCAATTATGGTAGAAAAATCTTTAAAATATATTAAGATTTTTATTTTGTAATTTTAGGCTTAATTTGAGAAAAAATTCAAGAAAAAATATTTAGGAATTGATTTTTTATCCGAAAATTTTTGAGGAACTACTTGAGGAATTAAGGAAGCTAATGAACAAATAAGATCAATAAAGAATTTTGAGGTTAAATATATGGATTTATTATAGTTAATTTAGAAAATATAGTAAGAACTAAGTTAGAAATTAGGAAATATTGGAAGGGTCCAATGGATATTTTAGCCTCATACATATAATACACCCTTTTATTACCTTTTTCATGCACAAAAGGGTCTCGGCCATAGCTGGGAAAACACAGAGCAAAATAGCAAACAAGAAGAGAGTGAGAGATTGAGAGAGAGACCGAAGGTTTATAGTGAAGAGTGATTGCTGGAGGAGGAAGCAAAATCAGAGATCATAACCTACATGCAACCCTATAATCCTTTAAAGGCAAGCCTTCTAATCCTTCTTCTACTATCTAATTTAGTTTTTGGGTGACGTATTGAGAAACGAATAGTGAGAATTTAGTTGTGGGAGGAGGATGATGGACAATTTTAGAATATAACTGTGAGGAGGCATGATTAGAAGTATGTATTAGTAGATTATGATGTTGCATGTACTTGTTTGGTTCTATTCTAGGGCATCAGAAATAGAGCAAGCAATGAGGATGAATATATGGTTGAATGGCTGATGGTTTTAGCTATGTTTAAAAGGTTGCATGTGTTTCACTTTGGGTCTGTGATTGTATGCGAAATAGGGACTATGGAAATATGTGTGTGTGTGTGTGTGTGTCAGATGGTGAGGTATAGAGAGGAAGTCTGATTCTTGTATGTATGCGCATGTGCTGTCAGGTTTTGGCAAAGAAAAGATGATGAATAGTGAAGTGAAAAGTATATTATTGTAGGTGTAGTCTGGAGCATTGATTTTTAGGTGAATATGAAATTGGGAAAATGGACTCCTTTGCCTTTGAAATTTTTCAGAGAGATAGAGGACATTCTAAGCTTTAAAATAAGTCCTAAATCATGCAATTTGGATTTGTGGATTAAGAGTTATAATTTTCTTAATTTGAGGCTAAATTCTGAAATGAATAAACTAAAAACTGAAAGAAAAGCAATTTGAATCAGGGGAAAATGATAATTATGAAATTTTGTGAGGAGTTAGTACACATATAAAGCTTTAATATAAGCTTGGAACCAGGCCATTTGGAGTTTTGTGGACTGAGGTACGAATTTTTAAATTTGTCATAAAACAATTGGGATGAAATCTGAGTCATTAATTTTGTGTTCCTTTTTAATAGGGAAACTCATCTTTGATTCTTATGAAATTTTGTGAGCTATTCGAAGACATCCTAAACTTTAATATGAGTCTAAGAACGTACAAATTGGATGTCTAGAAAAATAGTTATGATTTTTGGAAGTTAGGGCTTTGAAACAGAGAAAAATCTGAGCTCCAGTATGAACAGTTATAGTTAATGCCCATTTTTTAGGTCTACTTGAATAATTTGATTATGTAAAATATTTTTCCTATAACATAGACTTGATAATGGTTACATAGAACCTGGAATCACCTTATTTGGAGTTTCCTAGAGAGAGTTATGAAATTTTCAAATTCAGACTAAGAATCTAGAAAATTTCTGTTTTTAGTAAAACAATTATTGGAAATCTATATAATTCAAAATTTTTCTTCATAACTGGACACTAATGGATAATTGACCTGTAAAATAGACTTAGTAAGGGTTAATTAGAGACAAGAATCATGTCATTTGGATCTCCCCATTTCATGTTATGAATTTTCTATGTTTAGTGAAAATTTAAGCTTACATTAAGTTGGGATTCTAGGAAGAGTTAGCTATATTACAAATTGTAAATGATATAAGTATTAATTTGCCCTTACTTACATATATATGATAGGATTTGATATTGCCCAAGCCTTCAAGGCGTAATCAAGGACAAAATAAGGTAGAAAGTAAATTGGAAGAAAGCACAAGAGGTAGTAGCTCTTTTCCTCTCATGTTATTGTGCATTGGTTGTAGCATGTTTATTTGTGCCAGTTTACTGTAGTTAAGCATAAGAACAAGTAAATTTTCCCTTGCATAGATATTTGCCATGGCCATGTGCAACAGATAGATTGGCAAAGTAGTTATCTGCCTAATATGTGCACCAGCTGTTATTTATTCACTATATATACATGTTATCAATTTGTGAAATGAATGTGCACTAGTTAATTATACATTTTATATAACTGCAAGGAGATTGTGCACTAGTTAGTAGTTTCTCTAACTGCAAGGAGATTGTGCACTAGTTAGTAGTTTATCTAACTGCAAAGAGATTGTGCACCAGTTAGCTATTCAGCTCAATTACTTGCAAGGTTTTGTTCTCTATGGCTTATTTTTACATGCATAGATATTAACCTTGTATGATTAATATGATGAAAAGTAGTTGCTACTGAGATTTCCCCAAATCTCACCCATTTCTTCCATGACATACCGTAAGAGCACGTACTTGGGCAATGGCATTATGGTTGATGAAGCCTGAAGAAAGTTAGAGTTCAGAAGCTATAAATAGTTGTTTTCTTTAATATTGGCTATTTGTGTAGCCCTATCTTATAATATTAGAGATGTGTGAGTATATATATATTTACATATATATTTTGGCATGTAAATACCCTCCGTACGGAGGAGAGGTAATACTATGGTAGCCTAAGATGACACAGGTATATTGATACATAATTGATAGTAGATGTTAAGCCTAGTTTAGAAGTAGATAATTTGTTTAAAAGCTCGGGTAAAACATAAATTATAGGCTAAGATATTTACATGCCAAATATACGAGATATATATATTCTAAAAAAAAAGATGAGGACATAGATTATTAGCTTTGGTTAAGTAGCTATTAAGTCATGAATATGTGAAAATGAAGGGTTAAGTAAAATAGAAGAGAACCTGGATCTTATTTGGTTACTAAAAGGTTTTACATGGAATCCAAACCACTAAGTTTGGACATAATAAAAGCTAGTTAAGGATTTTAAGATTTTTCAGAAAAATACATTCTTTATAAGAATGACCCTATGAGTTTTAAAAGAAGTTTTTAAAAGTTTAGCCTTTTTAGGTTATGAATATGATATCCATGGTTTACAATTAATAAAATACATTTATTAATGTCCTTAGAGTAAGGTATTACAAATAGTACGTTGGTGTGTTTTAAAAGTAAGAAACGGACTTCCTAAATCACGTTTTATGCTAAACGGATATTGATGGCATTTTAAAAAAAAACCAACTCATATATGTTACAAATTACTAATATAGCTAATTACTTTAACCTACTCAAATTAATTAGATTATATCTAGCTTTTATATTAGAAACTGTAACATTTAAATTTTATAACATATTACCTCTTTAAAAGATAAATCCCTCCTAATTATGCATGTTTGATACATGAGAGATAAATATTAAATGGCTAAAGTATATTTTTAATTCTTTAAGTTTAGTTGAGATCCTTTTTTAATCCCTTAACATTAAAAAGTGTGTTTTAAATCCTTTGGCGTTAATTTCAATGATGAAAAATACTGAGCAAAGTTAAAATAATGACATATTCTTATATTTAAATTATGTGTAAATAGTAAAATAAGTAAAACCCTAATGAAGCTTCAAGTTGATGTCAACATTAAAACTTCCATTCAAATTATATCAGTATTTAACTTTGCTGAGTCAGCATTTTCCGTCAGTAAAGTTAATGGTATTAATTTAAAAAGACTAAAAACACACTTTTTAAAGTTAAGAGATTAAAAGAGGATTTTAACTAAACTTAAAAGATTAAAAGTATACTTTAGCCATATTAAATTAACTCTCAACCACTTATTTGAGGAATGAGAGCCCTGCCGACTCCCCCATGCTAACCAAAGTCGGTGATGAGATAGTATTTGTTTTCTTTATATGCAAAATTGACATTCAATTTAATTTCAAAGAGCATGAGAATCCATTGTTAACTATTCTCTCTAGTCTTAAATATAATAATTAGATAATTAATTAAAAGATTAAAAAATTAGTTAAATTATTTATTTAAAAAATATTATTTGTTTCCCTAAAGTACTGATTTTATGAAATGCTTATATTACATATGAACCATTTATTTATTTTTTATTTAAGGGTGGGGAAGAGATTCTGAGAAGAAAATAAGAAAAAGGATTCACTCAATCAATTTGCACTTCAAAGTAAATCTTATATTAAGAATCGAAGGTAACATTTTTTAACGACTTTTATTTATTAACGAGAAGGGTATATCATCTTATATTCTTTCATTATATACTAGACGATGAGTTAGATATTAAATCCAGCCTTTGATATAAAATCTCATTTATAATATAAATTTCACTACAAGCAATATCTCACTTTAAAGTAGTATTAATTATATTAACGAGTTTCCTTATTTCCTCCATTCTGCATGTTGCCGTTGCAATATATTTCAGAGTTCAGCGATCACACAAGATCATCAGGTGATAAAATCTCATTTATAATATAAATTGCACTACAAACAATACCTCATAAGTAGTATTAGTTATAGAGTAAAATGCACTAACCACCCTTCCATTTTGCCTCAATTACACAGATCTCCCTTTTATTTTGAAACATATACTTAGGTCCAACCGAGTAACTTCATTAAGAATATTCTCAAAAGATTCTAAAAATAATTTATTTAATTAAAATTTATTTAAAAATAAAATTTATTTACTAATTTACCCTTAATACTAAATCCCAAGTTTTAATTGGAAGCTTATAAATATTAAAAAATTTTAAAAATTTGAGGTATTTTTTAATATTTATTGAAAAAGACAAAATTATAAATTTAAATTACTCGTACCATCTTTGAAATATATAGTTTATTTTACTTGATAGAAAAAATGCGTTGGATATATACTTCTATTCATTTAAGAAACTAATAAGAAATAAATTTCAATTAATATGATGAAAAATTAGAATTAAAAATTTAATAATTTTAAAGTTAATAAATTTTTAACATATTAGAAAGTTAAAAAATCTATTAGAATTACAATTTGGTGGTATAAGTTTTTTTCCCATATATATATATATATGTGTATATATATATATGCGTGTGTTTAATAATTTTAACAGTAAATAGGGGCATTTGGGTAAAACAAAAGTCCAAAAGTCAAACTTAATGGTTAACTAACAATTTGGATAGATAGAAATAAAATCTTAAAATATAAGCAAAGTTTGTATAACATACATTTTAATTTTAAGGGAGGTCTATATAGGTTTTTAAAATAGAAGAGAGGTATGTGTAATTAAGGTAAAACATAGTGTTAGTTAGAGTATTTTACTATTAATTATATTAACAAGTTTCCTTATTTCATCTGTTCTGCATGTTGCGGTTGCAATATATTTCACACGAGTAATCACATAAGTTCATCAGGTGATATATACATAAAGATTCACCCACATTGCTGCCTACGCACAATAATTTTTTGTTTTAATTTGGCTTAATTAATTATTTATATATGGAAGAAGTAATTAATATGTTCACAAAAGATATTAATATTATATAAGGTCGAAATATATTTATCATCATTATATGAAACATTAATTCCGCTGAACAATTGTTGGAATTCTTCAGGGGGATGTATTTTGGTAAAGCCCCATCCTTTAAGATTAATGAATTTATATGAACAATTGTATAAGGAGTTATAACACTACAAATTACTAAGGTGAGGTTTCTTTATCTTCTAAAAACACATTAAGAAAAATTATAACTAGAGATATTACAACCGTATTCATAAAAAAATAGAGAGATGTGGTAACCACTGCCATATTTAATTTGGTGAAAGGTTATGTTGCTTTTTAAGAAAATTTCACATATAGTAAAGGTGTAACTATTCAAGTTATTTGAAGTTTTGTATATTTGTGAATCAACATGAGGTTTGTGAATCAACATGAGGTTTATGAAGCCAACATATAATTGTGACTTTTCAACTGAAGGGTTGTGTTACTTTAAAAGGCACCATTTTAAGGTGTAAAAACGCTACGCCATCACTTCATTCACATAACAACAACAACAAGATCAAGCTCATTGCACAACTTTCTTCTTCATCCCTCTACTTATACTCTCCAACGCAACATCTCACCAACAACAATTAAGAATTTCGGGTACCAGAAAATTATTTTATGGGTTTACAGATTTCGTTATACTTGTAGTTTTACTGTTGTTGTCTGCTGCATTTTTTCAACCAGAATGTATCTTCCTTCTGCGTTTATTTGATTTTTTAGAATCATTAGTGTAAATATCACCAACCGGTTATAGAGTTTTTGCCACATTTGTTAAATTTAGGGAATTATTCAGCAGAAATTCCAAATTATGTCTACTACTAGTACTCTAAATGTAGAAGTGGACAGCCATTATATATTCTGAAAATGTATGTTTGGCTTCTTCTTCCTTTTTTGTGCATGTAAAAACCTATTTCTTTTTTGGTCTCCAAATTGCTTTAATAATATTTACTTCTGTGTTTTTTTTTTTCATCAGGAGAACTCGAAGCAAAAATGGAGTTCGAACCTCCATTGCCAGAAGCCTGCAAAAAACTTATTGAAAGGACCTTGATAATAGAGGGGACATCATCATCAACGGTAGGGATCAGCACTTGTGAGCTGCCTGTGATTGATCTTGGCCGTTTAAACAGCGCAGACCATGTTGAGAGAGAAGAGTGCTTAAAGGACATCATCGAAGCTGCGAAACAATGGGGTTTCTTCCAGGTTGTGAATCATGGAATCTCGCAACAGCTCTTACAGAACTTGTTGTCGGAGGAAACGAAGATGTTTCAACGACCTCTTGCCCAGAAATCTCAGGAAACTTCCAGAACTTGCAGCTACAAGTGGGGGAACCCTTTTGCTATTAATCCCAGGCAACTCTCTTGGTCTGAAGCCTTCCACATTGTTCCAAAGTCTGAGGTATAAAGTTACACACACATCATTTTTTTCTACTGTAATTTTGTCCCAGAAGTTCACTCTGGAGGATTTAGTATTCTGAAGTTTTTTGAAAAGCAACCCCCCCCCCCTCCCCCCAAAAAAAAAGTTAAAAAGAATGAGTAAATTCACCTAAAGCATTAAAAAACTAAGTATTGACAGGTTAAAAAATTGAGATTGAATGTTACTCCCTCCGGTCCTATTTATAAGACCCAGTTGACTTTTTTGGAGAATTCTAAGAAAGCTAATTACGTTACTTTAAGACAATAACATTTATCATTTTTTC
>JBAGKO010186904.1:0-15555 GCA_037177275.1 Acacia concinna
AGATAAAATAATGTAGAAAATAAACAACATATAATATAGTATGAAAATGAGAAATTTAGAGAGTAGAAGAAATAATGTATGAGATGAAAACCAAACCGTACACCTTCATAACGAACTCGTGCTGATAACGTGTTATAAAATTAGAAAATACAAGAGTTGATATGAGAGAGATAGAAAGAATATTAGAGGAGAAACATGGAGGAGCTCTTATTCACATTATTCTTGTTACCAATACATTTCATATGACCTCTATTTATAGTCCTCTAACCATTAAACTCTACACCTATGGTGACAAGTACATAAAGATGAGCATAATGATACTTAATCACAAGAAACTCCCACAAACCATTCATTAGGGAAGTTATAGGTTTATAACATTCAACATGCATGGAATGCCAAGAGTGAGAGGTTATAGAATAGGATATGAAAACCTAAGAATTGGGAGTTTATGGACATCCACACTCTAGCATTTTTACAACAACAACAACAATAATAATAATGACAACAATAATAATAATTGCAGTAGTAATAATTCAATAATTTAATATTTAAAATTAAAATCAAAGATTGAAAGTTGAGTATCTTTTTGCCTACAAAAATAAGTATAGAAATATTTTTTGGTTGGAATCATCGGAAATCCGATTTCCTCAACTTATTAAAGCATATATTATCAAATGCACACTCTTGCTCCAACATGTTAATGTTAAGCATTCTCATGACAAAAACTACAAGAAGTTCACATCTTGTTGCATCACTAAAAAAACATAAATAATGAATATGAAAGCCAAGGTAAAATCCAAAAGGTTTATTTTTAGTAGCAATCATATCCCAACATTAGTTTTGCCTTGTAAGAACGGGTTGGCGTGGTTTCAAACGCTATGTATGATTCACCATAACATTTGCATGATCTTGTAACGCAACATTTAAGTCCTTTTGAGGCAATTCCACCACTCGTGCAACCTCTACCTCTTCATTGTGAGTAGCCGCAAGCATTGCCTTATTGGTATTGAGATCACTATCCAAACCCTTTAGAGTTTCTTTAATATGATCAACTTCAAATACATCACAATAAAAAACCTTAGTCTTAATAGATTGAAGCCAGTGCTTGTCAAAACCAAGAAACAAAGCATCCTTTAATTTATCTTCCAACAATCTCTTGTTTGACCTAGTGATGGTGAATGGTGTTCTTATGGTTAGAATGTTGAGTATATTGTAACATTCTAAGTTTTATTCACCAAAATTCCCTGAGAATATGACAAGATAAGAGAAATAAAATGGTGGATTTTGGTGTAAGAATTAGAGCCAAAGTGAGTTTGGCTAATTTCTAGAAAGTGACAAGAGGCAGTTATATTGTACATCAGTTTTGCCTCGGAAAATGATGTCCAAAAATTATGAAACTTTTCATTCTAAAAGTATATATGTCAAGCTTTAATTTGATATGTTAATTGTGTGATTTGGATGTATATGTTAGGAGATATGAGTTTTAAAAGTTTGCCCAGTGTAATTTGCCAGTTTCTGGAACAGTGTACAAGATAAATTTCCTGGGAATGTTCTAATTCCAATTGAGCAAAGAAAATATTTTTCCCAAAACCTAGACTCAATATTAGGCTTTGGAATCACATCAATTGGATATTTGTACAATTAGATATAAATTTTAAAAATTGGGTGAAAATTCTGTCCAAAAATCCAAAAATTGTAAAGAGGTAATGGCATGTTAGTAATTTGTGGCTCATCCAAGGATAAAGAGGGAAGACTAAATATGATCTCAAGGGTAAGATTGAAGAGCAATATGGATGGCCAAGATTAGCTCTTAAAAAGTCAAAGAGGGTTAAGATGTGTAGAGATTGTGTGGCTAGGAAATTAACTACAATTAACTAATGAATTGTGCACATGTGGTTAATATGAAAATAAAGCAATTTAATGAGGCAAAGTGCAGCCTCATATTCAGCTGATCCAAGGCCAAGGAAGGCAGAGTGAGCAAGAGAGAAAATAGTAAGGAAAAAGGAGAGAAGGAAAAGAGGAAAAGAAAAAGGAAGAAGCTATGTGATTTCAAGCCTAAATCTTCTAATTTCTCTATGATTCTTGAACTCCAACCTCTCCTAACCTTTTGTGCCTTCTTCAATTCATGGTTAGCAAGAATAAACTCAAGGTTTGGAGGGAGGAAGATGTACATTTAGAGAGATAAAGTGATGAATATAAGAGGTAACTCCCAAGATCTTATCCTTCTTGTTGATCTATGTAGCATTAAGGTTGTTGTTGTGAATTGTTGTGGTTATTGCTTGGTTGGTGGATGATTTTACATTTTTGGGATGCATGTACCCTAAGTGTTATGCTATCCAAATTTCCATTGATTATAGAGAATATGACTTAGATGATGTAAACAAGTGAATTAAAGTGTAGGAAGAGTGTTCGGATGAATGGAACTTGAAATCCAATTCTCTGTAAATGCTGCCCTATTTTTTTCAACCCTTATTTTGAGGTGTTAGGGCTGGATTTTGGACTATTTAATGCTTCCAATGAATTTAAAATGGAAACTTGTGTGGGGTAAAGGTGAGGAAACAAATTTGGAAGCATTAGGATAGAAAATGACATGTTTGGCAAAAATAATGTCAATTTTGGATCTGTGTTGGATTAGGGGGAAGGAGTCTTAATTTGAAAATTCTGATCCACAAATGGATTCAAGATACAAAATTGTGTAGGGGTAGGCTAGGTAATGATTTCTGGAAAAGTGGAATTATACTGAGTATAAAAGGAAAGAGACCGGTACCTCTAAGGGCAATTTCATAATTGTGCATTTTGGATCGACTTAATTAATTAAAAGAGTTTGGGAATAATGATTGAATGAATGTTAAATTGTTTATTATGCATTTGGCATTCTTAGGCTTGACCTTTGCCCAGGAATACTGAAAGATTGATCAGACAAAGGACAAGCAAATCAGAAAGGGATTCCAGGTAGTAACTTTGTCTTTTGTAATATTTGTGATATGCTGCATGTATTGTATGCCATATGCATGAGACTATGACTGAGACGCGGGGACACCCATGACGAAGACACCCAGGAGATGGTGTGACTCTTTGGGTCCATTGTTAGACTGAGATGGGTTGACACCCATGAGATGGTGAATCATTTATGCATTCACCATGAGACTGAGATGGTGTAGCCAATTTTGGTTCACCATTAGACTAAGATAGTGTGATTGATTCTGGTTCACCATTGGCCTATGATGGATTAACACCCATGATGTAACATCCCAAAAATTTGAGAACAGATTTATAAGACTTATTTAAGGTCTAGGGATGTTATCCAAAAATTAAAAAGCCTCGAAAATATATTATATGGTCAAAAGCTTATTTCAGGCCAAAATTTTAGGAAAATGATTAAGTAAAGAATTAAAATATATAGAGGCCCCAAAAATTAAAGGAAATTTATAGATAGCTATTTTGGGAAATAAAGATATTTATGGAGAGATTTGTTTCCTAAAAACAATTATGAATAATTGTAAAGTTAATTTTAGGAAATATGACCCTATTTTCATTAGGAATTCAAGGATAATAATTAGAGGATATCGTTTGACCTGAAAATTTTAGAAAAATTATTTAATGTTCTAAAGAAGCCAGATAAGGAATAAAATCCTTAAAAATTATTAAGGATTAATTTATTGCAATAATTATTGGATGTTTTTCCTATTTCAACAATGGGGCAAAACTATAAACAAAAAATGTGAGTGATGGCAAAATGGACAATTGGGAAAAATATAACCCAACAACCCACTTTTCCCTTCCATTTTTGCGGCTGAAGCATTAGAAGAGAGAGAGAGAGATTGAGAGGGCATGAGAACGAGAGAGATTAGGAGAGAACTGCAGGAGAGAGATTGGGAGAGAACTGCAGGAGAGTGATTGCTGGAAAAATGGAGTAAGAGAGGCTAGGATTTACATGCAGCACAAGAATCCAACTAAGGTGAGCCTCTTCATCCCCTTCCCATCTCTGATTTCTTTTATTTGAGTTATTTATGTTAGATGGGCTGTTCATATTCTAACTCTCGGTAAGGGAAATGATAGTTAATGGCTGGAATAAGAACTAAAGGAAGATTAAAGATGATAAATTGTGTTGCATGTGCTTTATTGACTCTAATATGTGATATTCAAAATGGATGATTGTTGCCTTTAGGTGTGAGTCGTCGGATTCTCTCAAATTAAGGACAAAGGCAATAGAACTTTTAAATAGACTATGAAATTAGTGCTACAGGAGTGTGTGGATGTTTTTTAAGTGGATGCATGTAAATTTTGCTATATATGGAGCAAGGTTCCACAGGTTTCCTTATGCTTTCACAAGGGATTGTGTAAAAGGAAGTTAAAAATGTCAAGTCTATGAGAATTATGTGATGCGGCGGGAATTTTCTTTTTCTGTCAAGACAAGTTTGTGTGTCTCCTTTCATGAAAATCATAAAGAGATATCCAAATGTTAAAAAGAAACAGGGAGGTTGTAATAATGTTTTTTTCCCATTGTATTTATGTAGTGTGCTGAAATTAAGCTCTAAATTGAGTGGAAACAGTGCAATTCTAAGGAACTTACCATTTAAGACTCTTAAGGAGTAAATGAGTATTGTTGGATGGAAGGGAAAATTTGAATATGTAGCTTGGTGTTCAATTCTCTTATGGCATTGCATAAAAGTTTTCAAATCTAAAATAGATGAGCTATATATGGATATTATTTGGTGGAACCTTCAAGGGTCTAAATTTGTAAAGATGAAAACTGATTGAAATTTTGCTGTTAAATGCCTATGAAAGCTGAAAATCATTCTTGGTGATTAAACCATAGTTTAAATAGTGATTTGATTGATGATTATAAGGCTAACACATTATCATAATTAAAAAAAAAGGTGCTATGCTATTTTGCTGAAAACAAAATTTTGGAAATTAGAGTGCTAAGTTTATGTGAGGTAAAAATAGGGCAAATGAACTCCTTTGCCTCTGAAATGTTTCAAGGAGATAGAGGACATACTAAGCTTTAAAAAAATCCTAGATCATGCAATTTGGATTTTTAGATTAAGAGTTATGATTTTTTGAAGTTGAGGCTACATTCTGTAATGAGTAAACTAAACATTGAAATAAAGGCAGTTTGAAACAGGGGCAAATAACCTTAGATAGTTATGAAATTTTGTGAACAGTTAGTATACATATAGAGCTTTAATATAAGCTTAAAACCAGGTCATATGGAGTTATATAGACTGAGACACGAATTTTTGAAGTTGTCATAGAACAATTGGGATTAAATTTGAGGAAAACTCTATGGCTGAGTCACTAATTTTGTGTGACGTTTTGATAGGGCAAATTATTTTCGTTACCTATGAAATTTTGTGAGCTACTAGTACACATCTAAGCTTTCATACAAGTCCAAGAACATACAAATTGGGTGTCTCAAAAAGTATTTATGGTTTTTGGAAGTTAGGGCTTTGAAATAGGGAAAAATCTGAGCTCTAGTATGAACAATTAGAATTAATGTCCATTTTTGAGATTTACTTGCATAATTTGATTCTTTCAAATACTTTTCCTATAAAAGAGACTTGATAATGGTTACATAGAAACTACAATCACTTTATTTGGAGTTTCCTAGAGAGAGTTATGAATTTTTCAAATTCAGGCTATGAATCTAGAAAATTTCTATTTTCAGTAAGACAGTGATTGGAAATGTATATAATTCAAAATTATCTAAGCCTTGAATCAAAATGTCTAGATGATGAATAATGGATGATGTAGTGTACTTTGTATTTTGTGTGTTGCATTTGACTAGGAAAGTGATGACACTCAAATTTGATTGTAATTTCAGAATAGGGATGTACAATTCTGTTTGAAAAAGGAAGAAAGAAAAATGGAGTGTCTTAAATTTTAAAATCACACCCTTAAGACATGTCTAAAGGTCCCTAAGTTGTATTTGTGGCAATAGAGATAAAATTCGTGAACTTTCCTCCTTGCTCTATTTCGGTCATTCGCTTATTTGATATGGAGTTAAGTTTTGTTTAATTTGATGCTTCTAATGAGTTTAGAAGGGGTTTTTGTGTAGGATAATGTCTCTAATACAAATTTGGAACCTTTATGATTGAAAATGGAATTTCATAAATTAGAGTGTTGATTTTTCTGTGATGTAAAAGCAAGGCCAGCTAGCAATCTCTTCTACCCATAAAATTTGGTGAGCCTTAAGTGCACATCGTAAGCTTTAAAATAATTCCTGGAACACAATAATTGGATGTGTACATTGAAAGATATGAATTTTCAAAGTTTTGACACGAAAACTTGAAAATTCTGTTTCATCAAATGGACAGAGAAGTTTCACGCTGAAATTAGGATATGATGTCCATTATTTGATGTCCATTATTTGAACCACTTCATTTGGAGTTTTCTAGATTAAATTAGGATTTTTCAAAGACTAGGTAGAAAAACTAGAAAATCCTATTTTTCCAAATGAGCAGTGAACGTTTACACTAGAATTCTAGACTTATGCTCTTGCTTTGAGGCTGTGTGATATTTTTCACTTGTAGAGGAGTCCAATAGCTTGAAGCAGAGATTTGAAGCACTTTGTTTTGAGTTTCCTAGAATAGATTATGGGTTTTCAAATTTCATTAAGAAATTGAGGGGTTATTAAATAAGTTGTAAACCCAAAAGTTGATCTAAATGTCTAATTCATGTGATTGGAAATCAAGTTGTGAGTGTTAAGAGAACGGAAATATGCAATAGGTGTCCCTTGACATAATGCGTATATTTTGTCAAACCTCTTTAACATTTCAATATTTGCCAGAGAAATAAATGAAGTGACCTCGGGCATAGAGAAAATAGCATAAAATATTGATAATAAGTATTTGTTTACATTACAGGCCTTCTCCATTGGGTGCAAAAATATATACAATATTTAGTCAAAAACTTGCCAAAAAGGAAATTACATCAAACTTCTATTAACACATGTAGCTTGGCGTCTCACTCATCCCGGGTAACTGCTTTCCCTCTTGAGCTACTAGCCTTAGTTGGATTAATTTATATAAACATGATATAGGGTGAGATTCGATGAATCCCAGTAGTAACAACAATCCTTCACGCAAGATGTGAAAAATAGATAGGCAATGCACTACATCAACAGTAAATAATAATCACATGCTTCTGTTTTATTAGGCACTTATAATCAACGGAGATGTGCACATGCATTCAGGGTCAGCCATACTAACCTTCCACTGAAACCCTTACTTGTTTCGTACACAACAAAATGAGAACATGTGTTCAGGGTCAACCGTACTAAACTGCCATTGCACCCTTACTTGTTCCGTACCACTGTTATGGTTTGTTATGTACCGCTGTTATGGCTAGTTTTGTGCTTATCTCATTGCCCAATTGAGTTCATCATCAATAATTCATATTATACAATACAACTTCAGAGAGCATATATTGCATGAGGGCAATCAAGAGCATATATAAATTCACATATAATACGAAAGAAAGTATTACTACCTCTTGCGCTTTTTTCTGATATACCTTCTACCTTATTCTTCTTTCAGAAATTCTTTTGTTGGCTTGGGCAGATATCAAAGCCTATCATTGAGGCATATGTATAAGGAGAGGTTAATACTTCTTTTGTTCATAATTTATATTTTGACTATTTACTGTTAAAGTCCTAGATTTATCAAACTCTACCCTTAATTAATAATGGTTGGCCATCTTGAAATTCAAATTGTACTTATATTGTGCTTAGCGACATTTGGGATATCCTACTACTTCTTGATTTCCTCAACTTGATACTATACACATGTGTATATACAATAGCTTTGAATCATCTTCATAGTTTTGAAATGTTGGAGACATTAATGATGTTTGTCCATAGTCAAACTAATGCTTAAATCCTCAAATTAATCTTTTGGAAAACATCTCTTTTAAATTTGCAGAGAAGTTCCAGCAAATGAGCATATCAATTTGGTTATTATAATGAAACTTTTAACATACTCAAACAATGTAAATAACCATTCAGCAACTTGTTTAATATTTGAGAACCTCAATTTCAAGAACATTTGAAAAATCATAACTTAATCTAGAAAATTCCAAATGAAGTGGTTAAAGTCTCTAATTAAAGCTATTTCAGTCCTCTATATAGGAAAAATAACGTTAAGCATCTAATTATGGACAAAATGTCTTAATCTTAGTGTGTATCCTGATTGTCCCATTTGTTAAATAGGATTTTTTCAGATTTCCTACCCAATCTTTGAAAATTCATAGCTTCCAATGTACAGATCCAATCATTGTGTTCTAGGGCTTATTTTAAAGCTTATTATGTGTACTAAATGTCCACAAAATTTCATGGTAAAAAGAGATTATTTGCCCTACTTTTAGCTCACATGAAATCAGCACTGTAATTCCTATATTCTATTTTCAGAAGCTCATGACAACACCCCTTTTTTTCTCCATGTCCATATCAACATATAGTCTCTTATCCGAATTTAAATCCTATTATACACTACCGTGAAGCTTTCCATTTTCTTTCTATATTATGATAAAATCTAGTGCCACACATTCAGAACAAGGGAGGGATTTTTGGGTTCCAAAATCACTTTGCACACTTAGAAAAATCAGCATAGAACCACTTTAAAGAAACTTATATATGCAATCATACGTCACTGGTTTCATATATTATAAGTATTTTTCTCTCCCCAAGCCTCAATATCAGAAAACCCTAAGCCTTATACCAAAATCACATCCTCAATTTCAGCCATTAGAAAACAAAATGAATCAGCACATGGTAGCTGCAAAACTATCCTGAAATGAAATATTTTATCAACATATTTTGTTTTTCAAGAGTGGCTTGCTAATGCTATCTCTCTTAATCAGTTCCAGCCCCTCAACCCACCCTTCAACATGGCAAGAGGTTAAACAAGGAGGGATGAAGAAGGGTTAGGGTATTTACCTCACTTAATACTTCTCTTGCTGCAACTTTCTCGCCTTCTATACCTCTAGTTCGTCACTGTCACTGGTTCTCCTTTCTACGCTCCCTCTCTCACTCTAATTACTCTGTTGTCGTACTGAAGCTCAGGGGAAGGATGAGGGACTTAACATTAACACCTAATTGACTACTTTATTGGGTCCAACTCATAAGCTTATCCCTTAAGCCCCCATCCATCTGACTTTCACCAATTTGGACAAATATCAAACTATCTCTTTGGGCCTAGCACTTCACGGGTTGGGGTGCGAGAGTTGGGCATAATCTTAGTCCAAATCTCTTTGGGTTTAGGGTAATGAATTTATTATTTTACTCTTACATTTTTTAGATTTTCGGATTTTCAAATAGAATTTTCACTTAATTTTAAAAATTCACAACTAATTATACAAACATCTAATTGAAGTGATTCCAAAACTCAAATATTCCTTATTGAGTCTTTTTTAGGAAAAATAATTTCTTTTCTCAATTAGAATCATAGTAGTCCTCATAAATTCATTTTTAAATACAGTTCCAGAAATATGTGAATTTCACTGTGCCAATTTCAAAAATTCATATCTCATAGAGTATAACTCCAATTAGTCTGATTTACCTATCAATTTAAATCCCATAATGTCTACTTTCATCCTGTAAAATTTCATAATTTTTGAACATCGTTTGGTTATTCAAAAGATTACGAGAGTATGACTGACTCCCCAACACTTCTTCTAAAAATTCCTCTAATATTCAATATTTATTGACATGATTATTCACTACATTCCCATATAAGAATTTTGGAATATTATAATACTAATATCTAGAAATAAATGATTAGCATGCTTCTGAAGTTGATAATGTTATCAGTAATAATCGGTTCAGGATTGAATTTCTTGAAGAAGAGAAAAGAATGGAAAACAGAAGACTACTGAGATTGGCAGCATCAGAGGCCAAGTCATGTGAAGAGAGATTAGCCCAAGAAGGTGAATAGAGGATCCAACCTCTGCTTTGCACCTTATGTAGGAAATCAACTATCACAAGTTGTTCTCGTTGCAAATTGTTTCGATATTGGTAATTCTTTTAAGTTTTTATTTATTTATTTATTTTAAGTAAACCACAAGGCAGAGGATTGAAATCCTAATGGGAGAAAGATAAATAAATACCCCATAAATATTGAAAACCTTAAAAGATGACTCAAATTTGGTAAATGACAAATGATGGGAAGAAAGTTGGTCAGTTTTAATCATTTTTTGTTATGTTTAGTCATTTTGTTTTAGTCATTATCTACTTAGTTTTAATCATGCTCTGTTGAGTTTTGGTTATAGCTCTTCATTTGCCATTTACTAAATTTGAATAATTTTTCAAGGTTTTTAATGTTTAGAAGGTATTTATTTGTCTTTTTCCCAATCCTAAAACTGGGAGAAAAATTTTCCAATTTGCTTTTGTTTTCAGGAGGGATATGTGAATGTTGTAAAAACCGGGGAGAACAGAGCTTGAATAAAATTTAAATAATCCCTTTAATTTACATAATGCGGCATGTATGAATATTGATTTGACAAACCTTAGTCGTCTTAGGGTCAAATGCAAAATTTACCATAAATTAGAATGCAATATAATGTAAACAATTCATGATCATTCTCTTATCAAGGAGCCTTTATTTTGAAAACCCTACATTAAACTAAGTATTAAAAGTATGGTTAAAAATGGGGTTTTGAAATTGATTTTTCCATAAATTAAAGTGAAAATTGAACTATGCTAATATTTTTAGTATTTTGTAAAATAATAAAGAAAGAAATATTTTTCTTGGATTTAAAAAGGATATAATAAAATGAATTTGGTAGCAAAGTCGATGGCTTTCCTAGCTTCTTAAATAAATTGGGAATTAATTTTGCATCAAGTCAAATTAAAAACCCCAAGCAATTGTGTTGAGTCTAATCTACCTAATTAATGACTAATCCTACAATCGCATTCATAATCATTTCTTAGATAAATTGTTAAAAACTACTTGATATGTATTTAAAAATTATTTTAATGCACTTGTTTCCTTTTAATGAGAGTACAATCGTGATACTCAACTTATGATTAATTTATCACATAATCTAGATATCACATAGAATGCATAAATTTATTAATCCTAAAGGAAATAAGTTAATATAAATTTCAAGTGCATTAGAACAAAATTTAACACAAATATTTCAACAAGTCTTACAAACATGTATCCAGATAAAAATTAAATCAAATAAAATTTATAATACATGTAGTGAGCTCATAAAAAAATTAATAAAACTCCCTTTTATAGTCTATTGAAGTTCTAGCCACCTCCTTCACCACCAAAATTTAAAGAAACTTAGCAACTCATCATTGTAGACACAGTCAAAGCTTGTTTAGAGAGCTGAAGTTCAAAGTCCATGGAATTAAATCTGGAAAGAGTGAGATGATAGGTATGTGGTGTTTAGTGAAGAAAAAGGGAAAATGAAGATGATGGTGGTGATGCTTGACAGATTGAGGGAACATGGCAGTCGACGGTGGCTGACGGTGGTGTTGGAGAAAGTGAAGATGGAGAAGGTTGAAGTTGGTCGTCGTAACTAAAGAGGAAGGATTATGATGGGTTGTTGACGATGAAAACGGAGAAGGATCAATGGTGGTCTCTCCCCCTCTTGCTGTGTCTCCTTCTCCAGTTCGCTACCCTCTCCTGTAGCTTCACTGTGTCTGCGGTGGTGAGGAGGCTCTCGGTGACTGAAGATGGATGATGATGGGTGGTGAGCAAAGGTGGGCGAAGGAAGGAAAGGAAGATGGTCGAAGGTGAGGATGGTGGTGATGTGGTCTCTTCGTTGTGTCATGAAACTTGCATCTCTGTTTGCGGCCACTGTAGCGCGCATCTGCGGCACCGTACTTGTGGCCCTCTCTTCTTCTTGTAGCTTCTTTTATATGTGTGTGTATATATATATTCTGGTTTCCAAAATTAGTCCAGCTATATGCTTTTTCCATTCACCTATTTTCCTAAATTGATATGAAAATAAAGGTAATCAAATATGTAATACCTTAAATTCTAAACATAAATCAATTAAGGTAAATCAAGAAATATATAATATTTTTTCCTTTTTAATCTTAATTTATTGCAAGTATCTTTAATCACAATTACTCATCATAAATACAATTAAATCCAAAAATTGTGATTAATTGTTTAAATATAGTGAAAAAAATCCTATAAAATATGGTTTGATCAAATATTTTACTGTAGATTCTTGACATGTGTGAGTTGTGTTAATGTTTTAAGTTTTTTGTTGTTAGTTCTCGAAAAGGCCAAATAATTCACTGGAAAGAAGGGTATAGAAATGAATACTTTGAGAGAAAGGTTGCAAAAGATGAAAAGGTAATGCTTAATTAAATAATTTGATGATTTAAATTATATTTGGAGTTTGTTTGATTCAGGGTAATAATACCAAGAAATCCCTTGAGCAGATTGAAGAAAGGGTGAGATATCTTGAGGAAGAGCTGGCTAAGCCCATGTAATTATTTAAGTTTCACTATAATATTGCATGTTCACTGCTAAAATCATTAGGATGAAGATGTCCTAATTAAATTCCTAATGTGTATGTCTTTGTTAGTAGAGAAGACTCACTGCTAAAATCATGGGGCTGACCACCTAACAAATTTTGTAAGAAAAAGACTAAACAGCTTGCTGAGAGAATCTAATGAAAATCATATGGTTTTTATAATCTTTATCAAACAAACACATGCTTTCCTTAGAGCTGCTTTGTGGGAACAAAAATTATGGGGTCAAAAAATTAATTATTTAAATATTTGAATGTGCATGTACTTACATTTATTATTTATGGGGTCTAGTTTATACTTCTCAGATTGCAGAGGAACCAAGGATTGTTGAGAGGAGCAACTATGATGAACAAACCCAAATGTTTAAGTTCTGTTTTAGCAGCCTGATCAAAATGTTGTTCCATTGATATATTTAATTAGGAATATTTAGATCTCAACATCAAAGCTTAGTCTATTTAGTGACCTTGTTTGGTTTTATTATGATTCTGGGGTACACATGTTTATTACCTATTTTCAGAATTTAGTTAGTCTCCCTGTTTATTTCTCTCTGTTCTCTCTCTATTTCCCCTGTTTCTCTCTCTCCTCTCTCCCTCTTCCCTACCTTTTCTATACAACAAAATCACATAAAATTCTTCAGACCTTTGTTAAACATAAAGATTTCACTTCCATTATTGAAACCTGCCCAAATTTCTATAGAAATAAAGTCCAAAACTCCAAATCACAAAGACTTCCCCAGGATTTTGGGCACTATTGTTAAGAAACTCCATTTTCATGGATAAGTTTGTTCATTAATTATATGGATGCGCAGAGTGAATGTGCAAAGGTAATCAAAGAATTGACCGAAGGGAAGGAACAAGTACAAGAGCTTAAACTGGAAGTAGAGAAGCTTACAACTTCCATGAGAAAAATTGAGGAAATCAGATTTGTGGATAGGAGAGAGCAAGAAGAGTATATCCAAATCTGGAAGGTTTTTTTCTTATCATTTTTTCTCCTCCATGATAACGTTTGAAGCGTAACAAGTATGTATTAATGTTGAGTACTTTTACTAATATACTATGAATTGGTAATTTGAATGGTTAGGATGATGGACGAAGGCCAGGAGGGAATTGGAGGAAGAGAGAGAACTCATGAAACTGCTCAATGAAGAGTTAGCCAATACTAGTAGAAATGTGGCATGTGCTAAAGTTTGAGCTAACCTTGTTGAGGTAACAATGTATACTGGTACACCAATCGGTCCTAAATATAGGGGTTAGATAATTAATTTATGAAGAATAAGAAAATTAATTAATCTAGTTATTTGTAAATAATGTGTGTTCGTTTCCCAAAATACAATTTTAAATCATTTGCATAGGGAACTACTTCCTTAAAGGAAAATTCTCCTATTATGTAAAAGCCCATTTACTAACTCTCAGATGGAGTATTTTTTACCTTATAAGTTCTTGAACCCTTTAATCATAAAAGATGACTCTAGTAGCACCAAGTGATGTTGTCAAAGTTTATTAGTTAATTTGAAGGATCTAACTACAATATAAAGTTCTTGGCCAAACATACTCTAGTGTAGAAATTTGATGAAACTGGGTATATTAGTTTGTGTTTATGTTTAGAAGCCTCTCCAACCCCTTGTTTATATTCATGTGTAGTACTGAATACTAAAATACCATGCATATATATACTGATATATTCTATTAATTGGTAATTTCAATATTTATAATGAATGAGTGAAGGCAATGAGAGAGTTGGAAGAAGAGAGAGAGCTTGTGAAGTTGATAAAGATGGAATGTGAAAAGACAAGAAAAAGTTTCATAAGTTAAGTGGAAAAGAAGGAACAAGTGTTAGTCAGTGCCCTTAATGCTGCTGCAATTGCTGCGGTATATATGTTGCCCTAATATGATCGGCTTAATATAATAAAACTATTTTCCTAACCTTACATATTAAAAAATCTCTGATGTTCAAATTGACTTTATTCTTCAGGAGAAACTCTCTAATCTTGAGAAGGAATTAGATGATAAGGCATTTATCCTTTCTGTATTTTAGTTAATATGAGTATTAGTTCTTCCTCACTTTAGAAGAATAGTGAATTGGCTAGGGATGCCAAAATTGATATAATTTTAGAGATGCTTTTATATTGGCATGTAGGCTTGTGCAATTTGCTTGAAAAACAAAAAGGATGTGGCTTTTGGATGTGGGCACATGGTAATCTCTCTCTATAATGGAGATTTCACTTATAGGTTTGTGGGGATTGTGTGATGACAATTTCTAATTGTCATATATGTCGGAAGCCGATAATGAACCGCCTTAGGCTATTCCCTGGATGACCAAAGACATCTTTGGATTGAGAGAAATAGTGAAGAGAATGTCAAGTTTGATTCAGACGTTGTGTATAGTAAAATTTGCGTATAGTAAAATCAACTTTTTTTCTTTATAGGAGAGTCACTATAAAATCTTGTGAAAAAGATATAATCACCAAAATGTCTCACAACAAGTTAGTAGTATGTAATGACAAATTCTGGTACATGAAATTAAATGACAACATGTTATTCAATTGTTACTAAAAAAAAGTGGATTAGCGACAGAATTGGATAATTTTGCAGCTAAATAGGCTGCCACTAACTTAATAAACATTCTTAATATACTTCAATTAATTATCTTATATCAAGAACCTACGGAGTATTAGTTACTTCTAAAACTAACTTAATAACATAACTTTGGTGTTTGTAGGTTGTAGCCCAAGGGAAAAACTGAATTTTGTTATGAATATTATTTATATGGATGTCCATTTACTTATATCCTACTCAATATCTAATACTCTTTTATACTTTCTCCCTATATATTACCTACTAATATTGACTCCAAAAAGTCAATCTTCTTGGCCACAAATTTCAAGTCTTCTTGGCCATTAAAATTGACTACGTGAGTTTAATATTAAGACCAAATTTATCTATAAATATAGAGATTAGAGAGCATTGTAATGACACACACGTAAATGAGAAACATTCTCTACTCATTTCTCTCTTCCATTATCTAATTTCTTGCTTCTTATATCTAGTTTCCTTTAC